>CATOSE010000141.1:0-27421 GCA_951812265.1 Taphrorychus bicolor | reverse complement strand
ACCTTCTCACTCTCGCCCATGTGGTGGGGGCGGCGATCGGGCTTTACGTCCGGTTCACACCCAGGGAGCGCAGTGTGGATTGGGCGGGCTTGGTGAGTGAGGGCCTTCTCAAGTTAGACCCTAACATGGTAGCCCCCACCGCTGGCTGTGTGGCCGGTGCGCCGCCATTCCAGAGTGACTTCGCAGATGTCGCCGCCGACGGTACGCCGTTCCCTGTCTCTCTGATGGACCAACTCATATCGATCGATCCTGGGGTCCTATGGGAGCTCACCGGCCCACCAGCTTTGAAAAAGGGCGACGCGGCTATTCTGCGACACCCGCCCGTGCACGTCACGACCAACTCTCGCGGTCTCGCCGACCACGGTACCCAACTCCATGCTTTACTCGCCTCCTTCGAGGCTTTCTGTCGGGAGAAGATCGCCGTGAGCGGTCGGCAGGAGGACTGCGAAGCGATCGACAATTGCGACGCGATCTTCCGGTTCCACGCCGAGGCTCGGTCAATGATGCAGCTTGCCTACAACGCGTGGCAGCCGGAGCTGGACCGGACGCGGGACCTGGGACGCGACCGCGTGCATTCGACATTGTCACCCCCACAGGAGGCTGGGCTAAGAATCAGCCACGCTATGATCAACCACTGCCAGATCATGTACGATCGCACGCGACTATGCCAGTTAGGTCTGAGGAGGGTGGGCCTCCTCCTCCCTGGAGACAGCCGAGCATGTTACTTCCTTGTACCTGCACCCGGTGGCAGGGTTTCCCTCTTATCCCTGTGGCTCCTGCTAGCCATTCCGGAGACAGACCTCCGTGTTGATGAATGGCGGGTGGGACAATTGGCGGCGCTCACAGGCTCGTCGAACCAGTGGTCGCTAACAGAGGTCTGGAACTCGGTTCGTGCTTCCTTTCGGGGCACGCCGGGCAGTGTGCCGCAGATCCACGAGACGGGGTCAGACACGGTCTGGGGTGTCAGGGCACAGCACCACCTTGATCCCATCCGGCGGAAAATCGGTGAGCGTTGCCGACTTTGGTTGACTGGAATGGGCCGGTTCTCAGACGCCAGTACGGAACAGGTCCTAGCGACATTCCGCGCAGCTGGAGTACTCGACGATAGGCGCGACATCAACGACCGAGATCCGCCACCGAATCTGCTCATGGCATGCGTGAACTCCAGGGACCAATCGACCTCCGACTCCAAGTGGGAGACCGCACTCGTACTCTATTACGTGTGCCGCATGAGTTACCTCCTACCCAACGGGGATCGCGTGGGGGAATCGTCCGGTCCTATGCTGGCGCATCAAACCATCCACCTCCTCGCCTTGCCGCCACCATTCGCGGTCCCGGCCATACGACAGTTCCAGTCCGACCAGTTCGAGGTGGACGGCTCCTTGACGGTCACGGTGGACACGAGCGACCACTCCGTTTTCCAGGCGGTGGCGACACCATATCCCCTCCAGTTCAATCGACCACGCTACCCGCGTTTGGACACGTCGGGAGTCTGGGTGCACGATACAAATGCCTCCTTGCTGGCGCACGCGAGAACAGGATACCAACTACTCATCCCTCCGGTTCGGCTCAACGCACCGACGGGAGATGGGGGATCGGCCGTCAGAGAGCCGACGAGCGATTCGCCCACGCGGGAGCCAACGAGCGATTTGGAACGGGCGCCCAAGCACCGGCGAGTTGTTGCCTCAGCCCCGATCCCAGCTCCACCCCCTCCCCCGTCGGGGGGCAGTGCGCATGACGACGATAGTAACCGTAAACGTGCGCGACCACCAGAACTCGCCCACATCTCGGGCAAGGTGCCTCTTCGGGGGGGGGGGCGCCCTTCGCATGATGCGACGACAGTGAGGGGGGCTCGTCCGGACTCCATGCAGCCAAGGCGGAATGACCAACACGGGGCCCGATCGCACGGTTCGTGGGGGGGCCCCCGACAGGCAGCTCCACCAGCCCCCCGGGCCCCTTCCAGCGCCGACGTGCGGGAACAAGCTGCCGAGAGCCCCCGTCAGGGCCGTGGCCAAGGCCGATGGGGCAGAGGCAGTGGAGGTGCGAACATTCTCGTCTACGGATTGCGTCGAGAGTGGAGCGGTGAGGGGGTCAGTATGCTCCAGAGCGGCCAGGAACTCATCCTTGACCGCGAGCGTACGCCCCCCACTCGCAGGACGATGACGGGGCTGAGCCGTCTCGGGTGCAGACGCTCAACGCGGTCTTCGTGGGGACAGTGCCAGATGCACCGTGCCCTCAGCTCGGTACGGCCCGCTAGGGGAGCCTTCCCTAGGCACTTCATACGGCCAACTCCTCCGGGACGAGGCCTGTACCCACGGGCCATGGTTCACCCGGCGGACGCCCAACCCCTACGTATGCACCGACGAAGAGGTTGGTACAAGGGTTGCGGCCACGCCCCGAACAGGACTAGCGGCAGGCAGGGGGTTGAAAGATCGCCCACCCTCGGACCTTTACGTGCCGGTGGGCAGCGTCATCAGGCAGCCGAACCGAACCCCTTGTCCGTGTCTACGTTCATAGGAGTTTTGTGGTTCCCCACCCACCGCCAGCATAACAAGCAGGTGAAGATTGTCACCGGCAACACCGCCTCCGTTGCCACTGACGGCATGTTCATTGCGGGGGGGACAAGGGCAGCATGCCCACCAGTTGTCGAGACAGAAGCATGTGATCGGCCGGAGGTCGACCGAGAGGGTGCCACATATGCATCAACAGTTGTCGGGCCAGATACATGTGGTGCGCCGCCTGTCGAGCGGGAGATCGAAGTATCGGGGACTTTCATCGATAATCTTACCATTGATAATGCCCAGCATGTTTTAAAAAGCCGATTGACAGCCGACCCCGGGGAGGGAATCTCCGTGGTATGTATAAAAATCCGGGGGATCCCACCCTCCAGGGCCGCAGAGGCAATAGACATGCTTCGTCAATGGGGAGACACGACTGGAGGCCAGGACGCTGGACGTCCCGGTCCGGACGCCAGCCTACTCACCGCTCAGGCTAGCAGGGTCAGCGCCGATGCTGCGGAAATCAACGACTCCCCGAAACCCGTACGGGCCCCAGCGAGGTCGGCTGCGACATCGCAGGACCCAGCTGAGCCCGGGTGTTCTCTGAATACAACGGACGCCGAGGCACTACGACTTCCCGAGGCCTCGCGCGATTGCCAAAGATCCCCCGTGACCGAGGTAAACACCAAGATTCGGGAACCGGAAGGCCCTCCCCCCGAGCATCGCCAGCTCTGGTCACAGCACCTTGAACGACAGATCCGCTTGCACGACAAGTACGCCGGGGGAATCCGTTTTGTGCCAATCGTTGCCAGCGTGGGCCCGCGATGGAACGGCCAGGTAGGACCGACGGTGGGCGGCTATCCTGTCAGTCTGGGGGACCTGCCAACCTGGAACTCAATGCCAGAGGTGTTCTCAAAGCACGATGTGGGAAGTGTACCACCCCCAGCCGAGAAGATACCAAAGTTTCAAAACCTAGTGCCGAAATCTCAACGCCGCATCCAGGAGGTGTGGGCCACGGGTAAGGCAACCAACAGAACTACCCACGCCTGTCGGTGTTTTTGGGAAGTGACGTCACCATCAGATTTCAGGTTCCAGTCACCGGTGCGTTTCGAGGCATTCGCCTCAGCTTATTCCAAGCCTGACGTACGCAAAATGATGGCCAAAGCTATGTGGACTACGTGTCAGTCGGATCTCCGCTTGGCCGCGGCCGACGACCGACCGAAGATCCGTGAGGTCGACTTCGCGGCCAGCCTAGTCGACGCCATGGCCGCAAATGAATTCCTGCAACACATTGAAGTTACTAATGGCATACGGGCGAAGACCAGACCACAGTGTCTTCCACCACCTAATGTGGACTTGGGACTCTGCCTCCAAGGCACCGACGCATCAGCGATTACACCAGACACACCCGCCCCAGCGGCGTGGGTCTGCGTTGCCTGGAGGCTAACTTTTGGGGGTGTCTGTTGTTTAATCCTGGAGACCATTAGACCGGAGGATAGGACTACAATCGACACCATTCTCAGCAACGCACGTAGCTTGCGCATCTGGGGCGCCGAAGAGTCCTGTAGCCAGGCGTACTCGTCAGGCATGTTCACGGGCACCACGTTGGTCGATCTGCAGGCTCTGTTCGACTGCCATGTCGGGTTTAACCGGAGTGCACGCAAGCGTCTGGCCACTTGCCTGGACAAAGACGACCTGTGCCGGCAACCGCTCCGGCGGGCAGCGGAGCACTATTTCCTTTCCGGAAAGCTGACTTTGGCGCCTCCGGAGGACACCGCCGAGTCTTTCATGCGGGGGTATGACACCGATAAGGGGCGAAGCGCACGACTGGCCATCCACAACCACAGCAGAGTGCAGGTCGCTGGCGATATTGACAAACCAGCTTGGCACACCGCGCTGGGGAGCGGCCCTGAGCGTGCCGAAGACACTGTCTCGTTCCTTGCGTACCAAGCCGTTGCCCTTTTGATCATGGGCCCCGACCTCATCATGCGCCGTCGGTTGCACGAGGCGCTCGCCCATAACCTATGTCTTACGCCCAGAGTGGACGCTATCCTCAAGCTTCGACGCTGCCCACATTCCCCCTGCAAAATGACAACGGCACCGTTGGCCTGGAATGGTTTTAAATGCACTCTGACAATATCCTCGACGATCCGGTTCCCATGCATGCGGAGCACCCGCGTCCCGGGAACTTTTTGTGCTCTCTGTGACACGGGGTCTTGCGACTGCCGCACATGCTCCCCTATCCCCTCGTTGGGGGCCCATAGGGTCACCACGGATGTGGTGAAACTACCCCTGGCCCAGATCACTTGCCTGCGCCGATGGAAGGAGTACATCGTGCTCATCCGAGAGGGTAGGAACCGCGAAGAACGCCTGCAGGCCCGTTCCAGGCGGGAAACACTGCACCCAGGGCTATGGGCGCTCCACCGGTGGCGACGCAATAGCTCGCTGGCGTTTTTGCGCGCCGCGAAACAGGGTACGATTCCGCCATCGCCCGAAGGACGAGCAATCATGGTTTTATTGGGGCTCCTCCCGTCAGTAACGAATGGCCCAGAAGACGCAGTGTCACCCCTTGCGGGTACATCTTCGCAGGACATTCGCGGTCTCACCCCGCAGGAGAGGCATTTAGGCCCAGCCGAAGCCGCCGATCCGTGTGGGAATTCAGCCACCCACCCGTCGCCGAGCCCGGCCAGCCTCCGTGAACGCAGCCCTCCACGCTCCCCTGTTCCGGCCTTGCCATCTTGCCGCAAGGGCTTGGCTCAGTCTCCCGACATGCACACCCGAGGGACGAGTGCGTCGCCCTCGCGCACAGCCCCGCGAGCAGGCGGGGTATTGGTTGCGAACGTGCCGCCGACCATCACCTACCCAGGGGTAGAGTGGCACGTTAGCCACAAGGCGTGGAATCGGCTCATGCACGCTCTGCATGGCAACGGGACGCGAGAGATCGTTTTGGTGATGCGATTGACAGCAGGCTCTGGCGAGGCGGCACCTGGTGTCCAGTCGTCGGGATCATTCCTGCTGGTCAAGTCCAAGGACGGGGACGGCCGGTTCACGCTGCCACGTATACCTTATCGCGACGTTCAAGGGGATGGCCTTTGGGCACTTTTACGGGCAGCCCTTCCCGTCATCACCGATGAGGTCCACGAGGCTTCAGCTCACTTGTTGTACGGCTCAATGCATCAATCCGTCACGCAAGATGCCGGACTGCCCACTCCCGCCTGGATACGGAGCTCCCTGCCTTACACGTTGCAGGCTAATCGCGGTGAAGGATCCCCGGCAATCCTGTACTGGGACGCGGGGATGGGTAAGAAATGGCCGTTTAGCAGACGCAAAGACATGGGGAGCAAGGCGCTGCAGGCCAACGACCATCTGGTGGACATCGCGGTTCTAGATACGATGAGTCCCCGTCTCGGCCAGGAAAACCTGATCACCGACTGGCCGGAGTGGGCATACCTGGTGAAACAACTCACTGGGGATGTTGGATTGGGGGGCCTGCGAGCAAGGAAGCCGTTCCTCGATGTCCTCCGATCCACGGAGTTGGACACGCGAGCGCACTACATGCTAAGTTTCCCCGCTTTCGATTTCGGTTACCCCGTGTCCAACCTGCCGTCGGTTCACCAGGCCACGACGCGACTATCGCCGGGACCCCCTGCCCGAGGGGCCGCACCCCTCGAGGTGGTATTGGAATTGCTGGGTTCTTTGGCCACGTGTTGCCCGCCGTCTTGGCGGTTTGCCACCCACGCTTATTGGACGCATTACAATCGCCTGGTGGAGGCGCGGCAAGAAAATGAACCCTGGGCTTCGATCTTCACTAAATGTACACTAACTGGGGAGGCATTGATGGCCTGCAACAGCACGCACGCTTCCGCGGCGATGGCAGTCCATCTTGGCCCTTGGGAAGCCGAACACCCTGGACATGCGTGCATGATCCTCGAGGAGGATCAAGGCTACGTGACTATACGGGCCGCTGTGGGGAATGGCAACCCCCCATCGGCCTATTTCATGTCTGCGTTGGGTGCCGCACTCGTGGGTGGGGAGGACAAACGCTTCGCCATGTCTTCCTTCGACTCTTGGGTGCGCATCGTTCTTGATGATATCCCGGATACACGGTCGGAATGGGACCACAGCCGGGACCTCTCCACGTTCGTCCGGACGGTGCTCGACTGCACCGTGTCTCGCTTCGTCGATTTAGCGCAGATCACAGCGTCGCCTCGCCCCATCGCCCATCTGTTGTATACTAGAACAGGTGAGGAAGCTGACGACGATCATCCTTTACGCATCACGCCGGCCCGCCTATTCCCCGGTCGGCGCACACCCGGAGTATCCATGGTCACAGGTTCGGACCAACATGATGCAGCCCAGTCACCGCCGCGCCGACTGGCACGCACCACTCTCTTCCCTGATACACGGTCGAGCCAGGAGGGTGATTACGCGGAAGGAGACGTTAACATCTCCCCGGCGCCGGCAAAGAATGGGGAATCCCGACACCCGGGGCCGGCGACTCCCAGCGGGACTGACCGGGTGGGCAAGTCGGATGGAGGGGGTGACCGAAAGGAAACGACGGAACTCCTGAATTCGCTGGCGAAAGAACTTGTCGCGTTACGCACCGAGCAGAGTAAGCAGACCACAGCCCTCGCCCAACTCGCCTGTGCCCAAGCTCGGATGACAGCGCCGACAGCAATTCTCCCGCCGAACCGCCTCGCGGTACTAGGTGCCAGCGCTTCGGGTACACCCGCACCACCGCGTACCATGGGTACCACCCGACACTCGTCACCACCAAAGCCGGTATGTGACCACAATGATTCCGAAGTCGCCAGACGCCTCTCGAGTGCACCCCGACACTCGTCCCCGTCAACGACGCCTCGCTACCGGGAAGATCCCGACAGCAACGACGAGGAAAACAGGCCGTATGTCCGACCGGAGTTTGACGGGGATGCGGGCAGGGTGGAACGCCAAGGCTTGCCACAACAACGGCAGCCCGATACGGCAGAACGTCAGCGATTGGCGGCTGACGCCCCGGCTGAGACTACTTGCCTCCACCTAGCGGTTTTTCAACAGCGTGCAAGCGATTTTAGACCGGCTTGCTACCAAGATAGCCTACTCGTGGCTAAGGCTCCACCGTTGTACTTTGCATGTAACCTCCCGTGCATTGTAGCGTGGGGGGCTACCCAATTCAACCGTACGAGGCAGGAGGTGGAGCAAGCGTGGTTCCTCCGACTTGGAGGGGAATTTAGGACGACGGAGACAAATGGGAAGGAATTATTCCAGGGCCGGCGATTGCGGGAGCTGGCGGAATACCTGTCGATACTTACAAACAGCCAAAGAAACAACTCCACCTATCCGAGTTTCATGGTCAAGAACGATGACGGCGGTATGGAACACCATATCCTCCTCCCAGTCGGGTTGACCCCTTGGGACGAAGGAAGTGTAAGTAGCCAGGATAATGTCCGACTCGATCGGTTATTCAAGAATTTGCTCAGAGACCGGAGGTTGATGGGCAGCAAGACCGCGGCGCCGGTGTTCTGCTCGTGGCGACTATGGGAGGAAGTGGCAAAAGACCTGCGCCAGTCGGCAGAGGTATGTTTGAGCAGCGCTACGTCACCACCCCATTGCATGGAGCGGGCCAAACTTCAGCAGTGGTTAGTTGCGCAACTCTCCAACTTTAGAACCCGGAACCCGCCGTTGCCGCTGAACCCGTCGCCCACTCTAGGTGGGGGGAATGCCACGGCTGGGCGCAGTGGCAGCTCAGCAAAGACACTCGATCAGACATATAGGGACGCCCCATGGAGGGGGAAACGTACCGTCACGGAATACCATGAGGCTTTCTTGGGATGGTGTCGGCGGATGGCCCGATTCATCAAGGACCATGAACCGGATTTAGAAGACCAGACGTTCCATTCCCCTTTGGTTGAGGCATATCTCGATAGATTACTCAACGACAGCCGCGGCACCCCGGTGTCTCCCGCTTTCGCCGAGAGGGTGCGCAGCCACGGTTGGCTCACGCTAGCGCACGCCAGATTTCAAGAATACCAAAGGAACCCCTGCAGTCAAAGACCACCCATTCTGCATACAACCTCCGCCGACGAGTGCTATAACCGCGAGGTATGTTTCAAACGACTGCTGCAGGAGTTCAGAGCACAGTTAGGATATTCCAAGGTGGTCGAAATTACGACACTGGCAAACGATGACATCATGGAAGCCTATCAGCCTAGAGGCAGGGCCGACGACACGGTGGTGACGTTCCTGCAAAGGTCCATGGTGGCGCTAGACCGACCGACGATCCTGCTCGACCCCGGGTTGGTAGACCTCGATTCATCACGATCTTTGCGGTCGTACATGCCACAACTGATGTTCACTATCGACAAGTGGTTGTCGGCCAGTGACCGACTGCTATTGTTCACTCACATGCAAGCCATTCCCCTCTTGCGAGGCCAGCCAGTACCGATGGTGGGCAATGGCGACTTCCCGAGGTATTTTGAAAACATCACCTCGGTCGACACAATCAGAGAAGTTGTGACGCAGATCAAGACAGTGCTGGAAAGCCGGAACACCGAATCCACCATCACCATGCCTCTGCATCTGATTGAATCGAATATGGGGCAACCCCTGGCGCCACCAAGCTCGGCCAAGTCACCGCCAGCCGCCACTGCCTCACCATCCGCTAGCAGCCCCGGGGCAGAGTCGGTGGGTCTCCACCAACAGATGTCTAAGCTCATCGCCGCCGTGGAAACCTCGCAGAAGGAGGTCCCCGCGGCGAGGACGGAGGGCACGGAGGCGCTGAAGTGCCTCAGACAACTGGCGGCGGACCTCCATGACGCTACCAACGAAATGAAGAGGATGCATGAACGAGTAACGTTGGGAGAGGAAGTCCGGAATGGAGCAGCACGGCAGGCCATGCGCGCACCCCAATTTGCGATGGAGGCAAACAGCTCCCCATCATTGGACGACTCGGACCTCGTGGCGTACATGCCGGGACGGGGAAGTTCAAGCCGACCAGCGCCATACCGACCTCCCAATCCGGATCGGCCCCGGCGATCAGTAGAGGATTTTCCCCCGAACCGCCTCGACGAGCTTCCGGACGATATATCGGAGAAGCTCAGGGCGTTGGGTGTACGCCCGGAGGATATTCACGATGCCAAATCCCACTATATGACCAAGGGTGGCCCGTGTATGATGTGCGGGGAGGCCCATGGGACGGCCTGGTGCCCCCACGCGTTCATCTGCGGCTCCCGGTTTATCAGTAACTCCACCGCGGAGCGGAAAGCGCAGTATCAAGCGCTGCGGCGCAAACGACTCACGTTTCCCTCGGTACAAGAAATATCCATGGTGGAGGACGAAGGCGATCTAGATCGTATCCGTAGCGAGGAACTCTTGCACGACGATGGGCAGTCGATGGAGCTTTTGCACTGCGGCGGAGAGTTGCCACATACCAAATAGGATACAAGGACCTACGGGGAGGGGCGAAGCTCACCCCCTTCTGCCGTAGCCAATTCACCTGCTACGTTAAACGTGACAGGTGACCTCAAGGGGGCCAAGGCAGGCGCCTGGGACGCACCAGCCGCCGCAGATACACTTGTACAGAGACGACACCGAAAGGTCCGATTCATGACGTCACCAGCACTTGGCACACCAGTGCAACGTCAACACATAACGACGCAATTCATACCCGCTACCCCTAAACCTCAAGCGGTCCGGGTACGCACATCGTTCCCTCCCACCCACGCGCTACAACTCGCGGAAAATTGTTTCTTGGTGGGAGACGGCGAATGGGGCGACTCGGACGATGTAGACGATGATGTGCCACAATCGCAGCCCACTAACCATGCAGCAATGCAAGCGTCATTACGTACGTTGGCGGGAGACGTTCAACGTCTCATTGCGGACACCGTGACGGGCAGACGGTTGGGTCAGGCCATGCACTGTCTTTTCGACCTACTCCAACGCGACTGCATCGACGCGCGAGCGGAAAACCGCCCGCCGCAGGGGTCGCTGCACAAGCTGAGGGCCAAACGTACACACCTGCACCCGGACGGAGGGGACGTAGGTTGGTACACGAAGCCGCCACTGAACTGGAACTCCAGGACAGATATGGGGGAACATATTCCACTCCCGGAATCACTCTTGACCGTGCCGAAGTTACCCCGGCCGTCCTCGGCGCAAAGCGTGGCGAACGCATTACGGCTACAATTTGACAGACCGCCCGCTCCGCATCCGGAGATACCATGCGACGAAATGGATAACCCATTGTGCACATGGAAGGGGGACCTGGTCACAGACCGCTGCGACGGGCACGAGGAGCACGATAACACTTCGATCACCGTCTCGTGTGGCACAGAGGCCTCGGAGAGCATCTACCTTGCGGCTACTACCTCGGGGTGCATGCGGGCAACAATGCGTGTTGCCGCCGCGGGGGACCCACACCGGGGCGCCGAGATCGCTGCGGTAGTGGACTCAGGCGCAGCCTGGACAGCTATCCACGCGAACGAGGCGACACGAATTGGCATCTGCCAGTTCCATGAGACGTCCATGCGGTTCCACGGAGTGACAGGCGCACCTCTGCAAGTCTTGGGATCATGCGAGCTCACCATCACGATGGGTGACATTAAATTCCAAACGCTAGCTTTTGTGTTCCGGAAATTGGCCGCACCTATGCTCCTGGGAACAAATACCCTCGTATCCAGAGGGATTGTGATCGACGCTTGCAATATGCACATGTACCACGGTCGGCACCTGAGTGTCCTGCCGACCGATGCCATCCCACTGAGCGGTGGACCGCCGGAAGCCAGAGTCACACATCACGCCACGTGGAAACGTGATGCGCATCCGGTGGAATTTTTCATGAGCGGGAAGGAACTCCTCTGCCGGGACGGCCAAGACGCGTCGGTGTACGTATTAACATCATGCAAGGCACCCGGTCGGCAACGCCCCACCCCACCGAAACCTCCTTTTCATGGGAGGGGTGGTAAAAGGAGGAGTATCGTCCCGCAAGGAACGGAGAGACCGCGCGCCTTCCCGGGAAGGGGTAACAGAATCGACCCACGAGAACTCCTGGGAAGGGGTATTCCACCGGAAGGAACGGAAGAAAAGGCAAGACACCGACGCGACATCCTACAGGCCTGCGACTACATCGCCCCTGGGGAAAAGCTAACAGCAGAGCCATGTGCAAGAACGAGGCAGGCACTAACAACAGGGTCCTGTGCGAAAACAATTGCCATCGCACCGGGAGAAACGTCGGAGGCACTGTTTAAGTTTGACCAGGATATACCGGGTCCGAACATATCCCTAGAAGTAATGCCGACCCCAGAGTTTAGCCTGACGTTTAAGGAATTCGGTTTAATTGAAGACATCGAGGGCGACCTACACTACACTACCGCAGCACCCGCGGCGATACATCAGTCACGGACCAGGTACGGATTCTACCGGCTGGCCAACTTTTCAGATAAGGAAGTGATGATCGTCAAGGGTACTCCGATGGTGGAGGTACATCGATGGGAGGACCCGGACTCGGAAAACCTTATGTTACAGTTCGGAGACTTACTCACTGGAGTCGACCGCGCCTATGAATCGCCAGTGGTGAGCGAGACTACGGGCGAGAAAGAAGGCAAGGCTGAGGATCAGATCCCAGGCAATCATGTAAGCGACCGATCCCCCGAAGCCGACTCGGCCGCATTTGAAGGCCTCAACGCGGCTAACCTCAGAATGTTCGTAGACCACCGTGCGCACAGCCTACGACCATTCGAAGAGGGGGGCGCCGTCAACCGCGGCCCGGGGGGCCGACTTATCACCGACCTCGACACAATTAAACGAAATTTAGAAACGCTGGGATTACCACTTGACGAATGCTACGACACGGGGTCTAGGGGGCAGAAGAAGCTGACGCTAAGTGACGGAACCTTAGACCCAGTCATCCTTGCCGCCGCTGCAGAGGATAAAGTCTGGACAAGACAAGCCAAGGTTCCTGACCCCGCCACGCATCCTCTGTGCGTGCTGAGATTACCCACTGACTCGGCTCCAATCCGCCAGAAACCTTACCCCATACCGCACAAGTACGTCGAAGCGGTACGACAAGAAGTCGACGGACTTCTTAAGGCGAACTTGATCGAACCGGGTGCGGGTGACTGGTGCTCACCGGTGCTGTGTATTATCAAGAAGGATTCCACTAGCGACACCATTAAACTCAAGTTGGCGGTTGACTTTCGGAAGCTAAATGCAGCGACCCAGGTTGATGCTGGACTGCTGGGTGATATGTCGGACATCCTGCATATGTTCCACGGCAGGCCTTACGCATCGCTGTGCGATGCAGCTGGAGGGTACTACCAGTTCATCATCTCCCCCGAAGACCGCCCGAAGACTGGCTTCATTCTGCCCATGGCGTGTGGAGGGACGATCTTCCAATGGAAGGTGGCCCCGTACGGGATCGCTAACATGCCCGCCGTGTACAGCCGAGCCATGATGCATGTACTCCGGGGGTTGCAAAATGTACCCCTAGGCCATGCCAAGCGACCAGACAATGGCGCCGCGGATCCCGACCGACCCCTGGGCACGGGGTCGGTCAACACCTGGGTAGACGACATCACCATCGCCACCGGCGGGGGGGCGATGCACACCGGGGTGTTGGGGCATTGCGAAATGCTCAAATTGGTGTTTGGCCGGCTGGTCGCGGCAGGTTTCACCCTCAAACCATCCAAGTCGCATCTCCTTCACCGAGATCTGGAAGTGTTGGGGTATCGCGTGACGCCAGAAGGGATAAAGCCGCACGAGGCCAAGGTGGCAGCGCTGCGTAACATGCCTGAACGTCTCAATGGACCTAAGGAAGTACTGCGATTCATGGGGATGATTAACTTCAACCGACGTTTCATTTTTATGCTCAGCGACGTGGCGGCCCCCCTTTACGACCTGGTCAAGCAGGATGATACCAGATCATGGAATGAGCGATACACCGCGGAGTGTGATCACGCATACAGAACTCTCAAAAGAGCCCTGGTGGAGAATTGCCTGAACTCCCACCCCGACCTGGCTGATCCCGCCGCCGAATTCGTCATTATGACGGATGCGTCGGGGGTAGCAGCCGGGGGAGTGCTAATGCAGTGGCAGAGACGGGCTCGGTACGACGACGAGCCCGAGCGGCCACCGCTGAAGTTAGACGGCAAGGACTCTTTCCTACAACAGCACGCCCAACGACGCAGCGCCGGATACTCCCTCAAGACGCTGGGATACTTCTCGAAA
This sequence comes from Taphrorychus bicolor, assembly GCA_951812265.1. Taxonomy (NCBI): domain Eukaryota; kingdom Metazoa; phylum Arthropoda; class Insecta; order Coleoptera; family Curculionidae; genus Taphrorychus; species Taphrorychus bicolor. The sequence goes on along the minus strand of CATOSE010000141.1, from coordinate 13,700 downwards.
TCGTTTGACGCTACTGCCAGGCGATGGGCTAGTTTCGACAAAGAAGCCGCGGCGGTACTATTGGCGTGCCAGACCTGGCATCGCCTGATAATGGGACGTTCAACCACCCTCTACACGGATAATAAGGTAGCGGCTAGCATTCTGACCAACTACAACCACCCCCGGCCGCCGAAACTGCAACGGTGGGGAGTTGAGCTGGGCACCTACCTGCCGCATCTCCGTATCGCCTACCGCGTAGGGCAGGAGAACTACGTGGCGGATCATCTGTCGCGCTATGCTGCTGATCCTGATTACATCCGGCCGGTGTACCATGATGACGATGTCGACACCCCGGAACTCCGGGACGATTTATTCCGGCGATTAGTGTCTTTCAGCGCCGGGGGCAAGCGGTACACCCTGGTTGAAGCCAGGCTGGAGCAAGTCATCAAGGAAATCTGGGGCGGGGAAAGTGAAGTGTCGAACGACACGCACCTACTAGGAGGTACAGAGTACCGACCTAAGTGGATGACCGGGCACTCGTCTCTGTACTTGGCCGACCTGCGCCGATGCGATACCGAGAGGCAGGAATGCCGCAACTTCGAGGTAGAAGAGCAGCTACTGGCCGCGTTCGTCATGAACACCCAGGCGGAGGAACAGATGTTTGCTAGAGAACGTGAGGAAGCGGAGAGGGAGCTGGATCACTGGTCACAGTATGTGACGACATTCTTCAACACATACGGAAGAGCGCCGGTGCTATACGACCTATTCTGCGGTGAAGGCACGTTTGCTCGAGGGGCCATCGCGGCCGGGTGTACGGTCTACGGATTCGATATACGCCCTAGACCACCGGCGTTCGGGATGACCCAACGTCCCAGGCTGCGAACCCAAGGCAGAGTACAACGAGACCCCGTCCCGGGCATGTACTACGAAGAGCAAGATTTGACCCAGACGAGTTTTTGGAATCACCTGCACCGCACTGGCGGAGCACGTGGATGCCCCTGCCCAGACGTGATTCACGCTAGCCCGCCCTGTGACAGCCATACTACGTTACGCCACTTGGGGCAGGAACACCCTACCCAACCTTCGTTGGTCAGCGCCGTGGCGAGGAATCTGAAGGCCTATCAAACCCAGCGCCTGGCCATGCATGGAGTATATGTACCATGGTCAATCGAGAACGTGCCAGAAGCTATGACCCTGCTACACCGGGAGACCGACCACACCCTAGTTCTCTGCGGCACCATGTTCGGGCATCAGGTGTTTCGACACCGGGTCGTTGGGTTCAGCGACGGGGTGACATTCGACTTGTGCTGCCATCATCGCGACAAAGGTGTGGGGTTGCGTGGGGTCGGGCGCATTAATAAACATGGGAGAGATCGGCTGGAGCAGTACGAAGGGCCTACCAACATGTATGGTCCGTATAGCTGGCCCCACTCTAAGCGCGGCTCATTGGCAGAGATCACGGGTGCTATGGGTTTCGAATGTGGGGCATTCTCCTATCGGGGCTTGACCCAAGGTCTGCCTTTGGGGTACGGGAGGCTGATAGCTATGTTGCTGACGACGGTATACCTACATCGCAACGACGGCACGCCGGTGTACTCTAGGACGGATGCCCTGCGCGACCCCAGCCGGGCGGAGCTATTACATCACTGGGCTGCACACGGATGGCGAACTGAGGAGCCGTGGATCAATGGTGACCCAATTACGCTACAGGAACGAGACAGCGCGGTCGTGGCCTTCATGACCCGACTCCGAGGAGGGCTGTCCCGCGTACCGCTAAGTGAAACGGGCGTATCGGAAATTACCGCGGCGAGGAGATTGCAACGATGGTTCCGGGAAAGGACGTTGAGCGCCCTGCCTGATGAGCCCCCGGAGTCGTCCACCCCCGGGTCCACTCCTTGGGAAGTTACTCGTGACGCCCAGCTCCAAGACCCACAGCTACGTCGCATCATGACTAGCCTCGAGGACGGGCCTACCAAGGTCAGCGTGGGGGATAGGGTTGCGGCGAGGCTGAATCGAGCTGTCTATGCGATGGTGGCAGGAGTCTTGCACTACCAGGGTAGTGAAGGCCTCCGATGCGTGGTACCTTACTCCGGTCGTCATCAATTGCTGATAGCTACCCACGCTAGCCCGCTGGTATCCGGCCATCGGGGGGTGGATCAGCTTTACGGGCAGCTGACGCGTCGCTATTATTGGCCAGGTCTCTATAGTGATTGCGTCGACTGTGTAAAGCATTGCCAGCGGTGTAGTGCCATGAATACTCAGAGCCTGCCTCGAGTACAAGGCGAAGCGAGAGAGGTACCCCCTCACCCGTTTCACACCATCCACATAGACCATAAAAGGTTGGTGCCATCGGGCGATCCCAGCTTCGAATACCTGCTAATTGTGGTGGACGCGTTGACAAGGTGGACAATTGCTATTCCCTGCGTCTCGACTACCTCCGAGGAAGTGATGCGCCTCCTCTTTGACCATGTGTTTAGCATTTTTTCATTCCCTGTACTCATGGTGGCTGACAATGCTTTCAACACTACCATTCTTGCCGATTTCAGTAAGTATGCCGGATTCAGGAAGGTGCATATTTTACCGAACAATCCTAAGTCAAACGGTATGGCTGAAGCCACCGTGAAACGGGTGGCTTCGTTACTATGCCGACATTGTCAGGCGTTAGCAAATTGGCCTCTGTCCGTGCCGATGGTTTGCCACATTTTAAACTGTACGGTACATTCGGGTACCCGGGCCTCACCTTTCTCGCTGTTGTTTGGCCGTCAACCGGTCTGCGTCCCCGAAATGGAACACGCACTCGCGCGGAGGGATGATTTCACCGGTGGGGAGTTCACCCGCACCCTAGCCCATCGCCTGCGTTTAGCTTGGGACGCGGTACGGGCGGCTTCCTTTGAGTTGAAACGAGAGGGTCTGCGACGCGTTGAGGCCCAAGTACGACGATGGGCCGTGGGGGCTCGCCCGGGGAGTTTGAACGGTATAAGTGTGGGCGACCATGTCATGGTAAGGCATGGGGACGAAGCCACCGCGTCGAGGCGTAGGAAGCATGGAGAACCTGCATTACGTACTTTTCAGGTAGTCCGACTTATCCCTGAGGCCAGCGCCCTGGAGATCAACACCAGGAAGACCGGGATGCGTCCCGTGATCAGCCTACGTCATGCCACCAAAGTGCCAGGGTCGTGGTGGCTGTTCGATGATGGGTCGGGGGCCAGCGGTCAGAGTGGTAATTTCACCACTCCCGCTGACGCTCGCGGTGATACGCGCAAGCAAATAGACGACATTGTTGATGCCAGCCTTCGTTCCTCGGCCGTCTATGAAGTGGAGAATGTCGAGCGTGCCGTTCGCAAGAAAGGCCGTTGGTGGTATCGAATCAAATTCCTTAATTATGAGGATTCGGAGATGGTGGATGGGCGTGCGCTACAGGATTCGGGTCTCTGGGTACAGCAACAAATGGCCCGTGCTCGCCAAGTCGCCAATGACGAACAGGCTTTGAAGCCAGTGCTTCCTAAGCCAGCAATAGGGCTTGTTCCTTCCAGTGGGGGACGTCGATCATCGAGGCTAGCGGGGCATGCTAGCTTTGCGTTGTTGAGTCTATCTCAATCGTCTCAGATGGCCAAGCTAGCTCCGTCTATGCGCTGGTTGGCTTCCTGCAATGGGGATGTTTGCGACTCGGCCGAGGATGATTAGGTGCTCGTTGCGAGAGGTTTGATGGGATCGGAACCCGGCAAAGTCAAGGCACAGCGGTACTACGAGTGAAAGAGGCTTCCCCTACTCCGACTCCCGCGGTGATACCTTTGGCACTGTGAGTGACGGCAGGGAAGGGGTAAATGTTACACGAGGTACTTTTGAATTGTACCTCATGTGGGCGGAAGATACCGATGCGTTACTTGAAGGTGATGAGTTGATTACTCTCATCACCTTCGAATGGCTGATTGGTGTGACGGGTACACTTTCCGTGACCTACCTGGGAATCTTGGGAGTAGATACTATCTCGGGGGTAAACCCCCATTTTCTGTGTATTGTTTGTTTGTTTGTATGGGCGAGATACGGATCACCGATCTTCGACTCTGTTTTAAGAAGAAGAACCAATCAATGAACAACGTGAGCGCGTACGCCATCGAGGCCGACGCTGTCTAACCAGGTCCCCCGCCGGGCTAGAACTGGGTAGTAGCGAGGTAGGGCTCTCCCCGACCATAGCATACCCTCTGGCCGTTCCAACCGGGCTCGGCCGATCCCGAACTATCTCAGTAGAAGACCTCACGGCTTGCAGAAGCCGTGATCCATCCCCTCACAGGCTTATCAGTGGAGTAGGTGAAGCTGCGGTAGAACACCCAGCATGCGCCCAGATCCCCATCTGTTAAACACTTTGGTGGAGATGCCGTTGCCAGGAGCTCTGATGGACACGGCTGCCAGAACTTCCAGTGACTCTGTGCCAGCTCAGAGCCACAGCATGCAGACAATCTCTCCAGCACCCGTGCCGCCGATGGGTACACGTGTGCGGACCAATGAGACACCGTATATACATAATGATCCGGCATCGAAGCACAGGCCGATAGCTCAACGCAGGCCAATACCTGATGCTCTGAGGGACGCAGAGGCCAGACCTCTCAGTGACACTGTACCAGTCCAGAGCCATGGCCTGCAGTCAATCTTTCCAGCGCCCGTGTCTTCGGTAGTGAACTGTGTACGCATCGATGCGACGCCGTACTTGCACAATGATTCAGCATTCGAGCGCAGACCGGTGGCGCAACGCATCCGCGGCGAAGGCCAGACCCCATTGATCAGCCATGCCTTCAGGGCCCAGCGTCTAGGTTTGTACCCAACAACTGCGCCCATGACCAGCATTGAGGCCGCTGCACCACGTCGCCCCGTGCCAAGGATAGCGGCTTGCCATCTATCGATACCCGACCAGGCACGCGACGTTCATCACGTGGCGACCTATGCTCCCGCCGGATGTTTAGCGACTATGGTACATCACGGCTTGCTGGCCAAGCCAGACCCCGACTCGCAAGGTGGCACACCTTCTTGCAGCATCGATGCACACTTATGCCGATCGTCACTGCGATACACGTACAAGGATACAGCAACCGCAGACACGCAGTATAATGAGATATCCGACGACGGATCGAGCTGTACTGCGTCACCGAGTGATGAGTGGTGGGGTGATGGCCTACTGACCCCAGGACCTCGCATTGCTCCGCCGGCTGATTCGCTGTCAGAATCAGCCGCTCGGTGGCGATCGGGAGTCGGCGACGGCACATGTCATAACCCAGGTCCGGTCGTGAGGATGGTTCAAGGCTCGAACCCCGACCCACGGCCCCACGAACCTCGCATCGCCCCGCCGGGTGACTCGTTGTCAGAGTCGCTCGCTCGGTGGCGATCGGGAGTCGACGACCCAATTCAATGCTCGGGCACGAATGTGCGGATGGTCCAAGACCCAAGTCAAGGCCCAGGTACCCAAGGACCCCGCATTGCCCCGCCGGGTGATTCGTTGTCAGAATCATTCGCTCGGTGGCGATCGGGAGTCGGCGACGACGCAAGCCAAGACCCAAGCCCGTTTGTAAGGATGATTCAAGGCTCGAGTCAAGGCCCAAGTACCCAAGGACCCCGCATTGCCCCGCCGGGTGATTCGTTGTCAGAATCATTCGCTCGGCGGCGATCGGGAGTCGGCGACGACGCAAGCCAAGACCCAAGCCCGTTTGTCAGGATGGTTCAAGCCACAAGTCAAGGCCCAAGGACCCAAGGACCTCGCGTTGCCCCGCCGGGTGATTCGTTGTCAGAATCATTCGCTCGGTGGCGCGCGGGAGTCGGCGACGGCACAAGTCAATTCCCAAGTCCGATGGTGGGTCAAGGCTCAAGTCAAGGCCCGAGGCCCCAGGGACCTGTCATGGCCCAACCGGTTGATTCACTCTCATCATCCTTTCTGTGGCGGTCAGGAGACGACTTGTGCCTAGACCCTGGACGCAGCCCACACCGGTCAAGTCGCTGCCCGAGAGTTACGGGGCCTAGGGTTACCAGGCTCATTAACTTACTGACGGCGCTGTCCGATCGCTGGCAGGCAGGGGTCGCCGCCGTGTCCCGTGACGATTCTGATGGGGCGGCGCGACTTGCCCCTCGTCCATCACGCCGGGGGTTCCACCGTGCACCATCGCTGGGTTCGCTTTCGAGGTCGGCTACCCGGTGGCCATCGGGTGTCGTGCGTGCTCCCGGTCGTACCACCTGCGGTCGAAACGCTCTCAGCACCACTTACAATGTGCCAACGGTTGCCGCGGCGGCGGTATACCCGATTCAGCGGCGAGCGAGGGTCGGCATGGTCCCCGCCACACGAGCAGCGCAAGGCGTGATTGTCGGCTCACTGTGTGTTCCGCCGTCGATCGCTATGTGGTTGAGTCAGGACTGGCGACGAGGGGTCCTCCGGCCCAATGAAGCGTACCCCCCGCACCGGAGCAGTAGCGACCGCCCACCTTCCCTCCGCTTGGGTGGCGACGGCGACGACGCTCTGCGGCCGGTAGGCGCGGCACAGCTGGGGGGCCAACCGCCACCGTATATTGAAGAGGTGGCAGGGTCGATGCTTCGCTGTACGTTGAACCATGCTACCTACTCCCCATCGGTGCAGGATTTCCCCGGTGGCGACCCTGGCAAACGGCGACCCGGCGAGGATGGGGAGGCACAGGTCTCTCCAATGATCCCGCGCCCGGCGGCCCCTCAACGCGTAAAGCATTGGGATCGGCTTACCCGCGGCGTGGACGCGTTGAAGCTGACGACGGGGACGCTCGCGACACCCACGGGGAGCATGCGGACTGAAGAGAAGGAAATCGAACAAGCCCGACGGGACAAAGCCCTGGCTAGTCCACGCAACCAACTGCTGAGACTCTCTTCCTTACACTCGTCTCGCACCCCGGCGCCAACAAAGTCGCCCTCACCACCCTCACCCGTGGGGGCGAAACATCCTAGTGTAGTCCGGCCGGTGCCGGTCCGACTGGGGGCCAGGGTACATGCTAGCCAACCTAGGGATACGCGGCAGGGACATTGTGCACTCATCGGATGCACCCCTGCTGCCCCAGGGTCTACGGACGAAGGCACCGCGACGACCGCGATGTCCGACATGGCCGCATCCTGCCCCCGCCCGGACGAAGCGGCCCCCTGGGCCCAGGATTTTCCCCGCGAGAATACCTCCGACTACCAGGGCTGGGCGGAAGTTAGCCGATGGGACAACACGTTTCTGGTGAAAGGTCTGGTGAATTCCTACCCAACAGCCATGATGGAGTCTCCCTGGTTCCACGAACTGGGCGGATTGCAGAAGTACCAGGACCACCTCCTACGCGATGGACGGAGTCTCTGCGAGAGCTTGCCCTCTAATAAGGCCGGTCGTCTCGAGAGGGTGGGAGACTGTGGCCCCCTGTGCCTGTACAAGCTGATGAAACTCTGTTTCGAGCAATATGAAACACGTTCCCTTTCGGTCCACGACCAACGCCGGCCTTTCCATCCGGCTCCGCCTAACCCTAACCCCGATGCCGAAGCTACGCCCGCGAAAATTGCCAGGCACGTACGCGACCAAGTCGTGGCGGCGGTCCGCGACGCAGACTTCATGAGGCTACTGGTCGCGCCCGGGACAACGGTACGTGAGCTGTTAGTCTTCCACTTGCAGAGCTCCAGCAAACACCGGGCGGGTCCCGATGAACACGTCACCAACTGGATCAAGTCGGTTAATACGCCGTTGTACTTTGTCGACGCACCGTTCTGCATCATCTACGCCCTGCTCCACGATGTTCCACTTGTGATCCGCTCGTTCCATGACAACGGCGATTTGTCATTCTGCGTGCATTACGTGCCGTACCGAGCATGCGACAGCCGTGTTGAGATGCGACCATTCTGCCTGCGGTTGGTACTGTTCCATGCTCACTACCTCATGGAGGTGCAGGTGGCACCGCCTGAGCAACAAGCTAAGGTCTCTGCCCTGCGGGAGGCCCATGCATCGCAGTCGATCCGTCTCAGCCAGTTGACGTCGCTCGAGATGGGGTGGCCTTGCGCACTGACAGTATTCTCGTCACCACTGGTCCGCCAATTGGCGGGGTTGGCACATCTCCCGCCTCTGGGCATGGGCCTTGACAATCGCATGATCGGCCTCTACCAAGACCGCTATGAGCTGGGTTTCTCCGCCATATGTGCAATGGTGGGCGGAACGTGGTGGCTGGGCAATGACTTCCGGCCCGTGGGGCACCATGGCCAGTTGGCGGTGTTTGTCAATGTCCTAAACCACTACGTGCACCACCAGCAGTGGATTCCGGAGGTGAACGCGTCGCCTTTCACGACCAAACGGGTCGTCTGGCCTAATCATGTCCCAACCGCTTTGCGTGAGGCCTTGGCACACCTAGGCAGAGAGGCGCACACGGCGCTGCAGACATTCACGGAGGACATGGGACTGTGGCTGACGGTACTCGCCCGCCGAAGGTTGTATCACCTCACGTCGATCCTGATAGGCCACGGCCTGGACTGGACACTCGGGAGGTGGCTCGAACTGTTTCCAAACGCCACGAAGCGCATGGTATTCGCCACCAGAGAGGGGAAGTGTGTGGCACGCTTGTCACAAATTACACTCGACCTCATGTCGTTCCCCGAGCTTCGGTCAGACGACGCAATCGAGCAATGCCTGAAGACTGGCGGCGTCCTATCTCGAGCGCCAAAGCCTTTTGCGATCATGCCGGACCGGCAGCCCTCGCCACCCGCACCCGGCCCATCGCAGGCATCGACCCCGGCGCCGACGCGACCACCCGCTACGGGTGGCGGAGGCAATGGCAAGACACCCGTATCCTACCACGGTGGGCCGTCCACTAACCCCACCCCCGCGTCCGGATCCACCCCTGCTACCGCGCCCGGGGCGCAGCGCAGGCCATGGGGTCCATCAGAGGTTCGGGGGCGTGCCAGTAGCGCGGCCAGTTCCGCCACACCGGGTGGCAGAGGCAAAGGTCGGACCCCCGTCTCTGCCCTTGGTGGGACGTCCGCGCCCTCCACCTCCGCGCCAGCCGCCAACCCGGCTACGGCGCCTGGGGCGCAGTGCGAGCCATGGGGCTCATCCGACGGCCGTGGGCGGGCCAGTGGCGCGGCCAGACCGTTCAGTGCCGTACCCTCCTGCCCATCGTCTGCGGCACCGTTGGAGGTGGCTGGTGTGGCGCCTGTTGGCGACGGCCGTCAGGCCACCTCGCTGACATCGCAGGCCGGCGTCGTTCCCTCCGCTGACACAGCAGCCACCTCGGCCAGCATCACGACGGACAACCTTGCCGCGTGCGAGGACGGGATCTTGGGGGGTCAGCCCTCGGCCGTCCAATCGCGTGACGGGCGATCCGACGATTCCTCGAGCGACGGCACCGCGCCGGCCGCCAATGAGGGGGAACCCGACAGTGATGCGACCGATGAACTGCAAGACGCAGGCGCTATGTCTTTCATGAACGAGGACGACGCGCGGTTGCTGGTCGGGGTGATGGACGTTGGATTTTGCTTGATAAGCCAGGGTACCACAAAGATCGACAAACACGGCAACCGACTCGGGCCCTACGACAGGGACTTCCCTTGCCCTTTCCATTCAAAGCCCCTAGCCTCCCTTTGTCGAAGCGCAGCGCCCGGAGTTTGGGAACGATGGATGGGCCGGTACGGATTCCCCAGCAGGGAGGCGATGGAACGACGGGATCGGGGGATTGGCTGCCACTGCCACAAGGCAAGCCGACTGCAAGGACTCCTCGACCACTGCTCGAACGTGATCAGAATTGAGGAAGCCAGACTGAGGGCTGGGGACGACGATTCGGACGGACCCGACAAGTATGGTTGTCAACGCCTGCCGCTCGCCCATCGCATCGCTCACGCGGCGGTGACCATGCTTCAGCAGATGGTAATCCCCTCCCATATCTTACAAGCGAGGGCACGGTCGGGCAACTTGCACGCCGCGCGTAGGCACGCCGAGAGGATGTCGACGGCATGGAGCCACGTCCTGCCCGCTCCGGGCGGACCGGAAACACGCGGGGGTGGGCCTGCACTCGTAACCGTACGCAGCCATGGCGTTGTCTCCGAGCAGCTCACGTCGACGAACCTGGCCCTCCTCGCCGCTTCGTTTGCAACATTCCACGACCGAGTTCATGCTGGCCCAGTGGACACTACGTCGACGGTGGGGACCGTGGATGGACACCAGACGTTCCTCCAGCAGATCGTGGCTCGGCATTCCCCCTTGGCCGCGACCTCGCCCGCTCACGCTCCTGCTTCGGCGGGCTCTGAGCATGAGGCGCAGCGCCCATCCCCCACGCCTCTTGCAGCACCGTTGAGGGCATCACCCGGATCGCCCGCGGAACCGCCAACGGCCGAGGACCCCAGCGGTAGCCCAGGGGGGTTCCGCGCCGCTGTCTCGAGCACCACCGCAGGCGGGCAGGAGACAATCCAGCCTACCCCACCGTTCCTGTCCGTACTCCTCGACAACGGTCCGCACAGCTCTGAGAAAGCCCTGCGGAGCAGACTCTCCAGTGAGGGCGCGTCCGAATTCATACCGACTCTCATGGCTCACAGCACGGCGGCCCAATTTTCTGGGGGCACTCAGGCCACTGAGGGATTCCAGTTTGACGTGACTCCTCCGGCAGAGCCACGGGCAGCCCGGGGTGTGCTGGATGCGCTGAGCGAGGGCGCGACCCGACCAGACGAGATGGTTGGACGCCTGCAGGGTCTCCGCAGGGTCCAGGACCGGGGATACGCACCTTTGTGCAACTGGGACAGAAGTATGCTTCCAACCGCCGAGCAATTTTGGGAAATATGGCGGGTGCTCCATCCTGACACGGGCTTACTCTTCCTCGCAGGCCCGACGGCGTGGCTATACCTTTTGGGCCCAGATCCGTGCTTGGGTGCCCTGCCGCCGCCATACCCTGAGAATCCAACCACCTCGGCCTGCGCGATTCGCCCCTTTCACCTCGTCCCCACTACTCAAGGCTGGAGCGTGCGGGCGGTCGCCTACACAAAGACGCAAGGTCAATCTCGTCAGCAGTGCCCACCATTCCCGATCGAGGCGTCGTGGGAATTCTTGGGGCGCTGCCTTGCACCACCGATCACTTTTCTCAGGGTAGTCCTCCCGCAGCACCGTGTTGCCCACCTCCACGTGCTCCTCGACAACGTGACACACTTTCGGCTGCCTCAAGAGAACGACGGGTGGAATGGATTTCGGTCGGGCAGTGTCACCCCTCCCGACGACTCAGAAATCGGGGCCCAGCTGCGTCCCGTCGAGTCACTTCCATGGAGGGAGATGGGCTCCTCACCATTCCACAAGGCGTTGGCCGAACAGACTCATCAAGAAGGGGAACCACCTTCTGGGGCTCACTGCGCGATCGCGCCGGTGACTGCCCCGGCGCTGGCCGATCTGCCCTGGGAGGTGTCCGAGAGCATGAGTGGACGATTGACCCAAAATCATGCCCCGGCACAAACGACGCTGGCGCTCCCCCGCTGCGACTATCACGCGCATGCCACGCACTACTACTCGAGGTGGCGGACCATTCTCCTTGACCAGCTCTCGGAACTTGGCGCGGCGACGGTCTGCGAGACGGCCAGGTCCGTCGTTCGCAGATGCATCCATGAGAAGTTATTCCACCTCGAGGACGGCTTCCACTACTTGCAGTCGGTGTGGTCTGACGAAGTCGTGTGCCCCCGTGGGGCCGCCACCGTTTTCATTCGCTGGTTGGTACAATGCATCGACTACGACCAACGCATGCACCGTGAGGACCAAAGGCTCGCGAGAGAGGCCGTGGAGGTCAAACCCGACTCATTGAACCTCTCGGTGTTTTGGACGAGCGCCACAGCGGATGATGATGCCAGGGACCTTGGGACCGATCACGGTGCGCCGGTGGAGGGGGCAGATTTGCGGGCACTATTGCAAGGAAAGATGCGGGACTCCCACGTTCTGTCGCTGCGCACGGATCCGATGCAGTCTGGGCACGATGGCCGTTGGCTGTTCCTCCCAGCTGCGCATGCCTCCATGCTCACCCTCATCAACCAAGGCGAGTTCCACCCACCGCATTCGAAGTCGGCGCTACGAGGCCACATGCTGCCCGTTACCGCTACGGCAGCGCCGACGAACGCCACTGCCGTCGTGGCATGGACCAAGCGCAAGCTGCCACGTGGGGCTATCCAACACGATGACGGGCCCGGGGTCTGCATGGTCGCCCATTTGCTACTGCTCCTCCGCCGCCAGTACCCGAGGCCAGTCACTATGCACTTTCTAGTGGATACGCTGTACGGTTTGCAGCAAGGGCTACAGGCACGCACTGCGCAAGCCTATGGTGACCTCTACCGCGCTGTACATGGGGGAAACTTCCCGGGCGGCCCTGGAACGCTTGCGGCCCTCCTCTCGATGCACCTGACCGACGAAGTGAAGGGGGTCGACCCACCACCTGACGTCAGCGAATTCACTTTCCACGCCTTTTCCCCCACCGAGCGAACCAGGCTGCGCGAATCGGTGCGGGTCATCCGTACCAGGACGAACGGGTCGTTCGCGGCACCTTCCACTGTCCCGGTGCTCGCCGGCACCCACGAGTACGCGTCGGGGTTTTGGGTTCCGGAAGGGGGGAGGGTCTATCTCATCGACGAGTGGCTGACTGAATTCGCCTCAATCTGTCGGGCCCGGGCGGTCACAATGTTCCACTCCATCCTGGTGGACACTGAGACGCTAGTGTTTCGAACATACCTCCAGAGCATGTACTACGACGACAAAGTCTGGGAGGTGTGTAGGGAAGTGCTACGCGACTACGCAACTTCCGTGGTCGAGGCGTTCACGCTACCGGATCTTGGAAGCTTCGTGGCGATGGTAATGCCCGACCGCCCGGAGTCGTCTTGCTTGGCAGAATTGCGCACCGACACATTCGGCACCGACATCGTGAAACGATTTGTGGCGGCCGCCCGGGAGGGAACGGTACAGTCTACCATGCAGTCCCTACGCACCCACGGCGGGAAATCATTGCAAGGCCGCGATGGGACGACGGTGCCGCCGCCGTGGACCATGGACCAGTTGGCTCAGAACGCGCTCACGGTTCGCCGACATCTCGACGGGTTCGAGCATACACGGGCGACGTTAAGCGAGGCGCGTGACCGACTCCCGTCATGCCTGCGCATGATCCAGGTCGATGCAGCTTACCTCCGTGCGGCCATCTGGTTTTGCTCGACACCACGCGAGCCCGTCGGCCACTACCTCTCCACCGACGCCCTACGCAAGTCCATCGGGGACATTCGGGGCATGCCGTATAGTAGTATGCCGACGGACCGCCCTGATTTGATGGACCTCCAGTGGACAGGACACCTGCGCGAGCTACGGCTCGTATTCAGTCTGACCCTGCAGTTCGGTGACGTCGACTACCGATTGTCCGTGCTGGAGGAAGGGGTGCTCCTGGTTGAACTTCCAGCCGACGCTCAACGGGCGCACGCGCATTATCCGTCGGCACCGATGTTGCGCTGCCGGGTCCCAGTCCAGCATTTGCCCGACGAAGGGATCCACAAGCTCAGATATCCTGTGGGTCGGCAGCTGCATCTGTGGGCTCCTGGGCCCGGGACGGCGCCCCTGTTCACGCAGCCCGTGGCCCATCTACGATCCGACTCGCCCACCTCCGGGGGGGTCACCTTCCAGCCACCCTCGCGGGTGCTCGCGACAGGGGATTTCACCCACGGAGCCAACCGGGAACTGCACTTCCCGAGGGTGGCTGCTGTCTCGT
>CATOSE010000140.1:0-111362 GCA_951812265.1 Taphrorychus bicolor | reverse complement strand
CCACCCTGAAAAGAAAATAAAACTCAAAGTAGCGCAAACCTGACGTGCAATATTCTAGTAAAGTAGGATAGAGTAGGACTAGAGTAGCAGGGAGGCCTAGATGCACTTTATTGCACCTTATGCAGGATTCATTCGAAATAACTTCGTGAGGGTAGAAACTACCCCCACCCCGAAAAGCAATAAAACTCAAAATAGCACAAACTTGACGTTGTGCGCTATTCTAGTAAAGTGTAAGAGAGAGGGCTAGATGCGCTTTAAAACACCTTATGCAAGATTCATTCGAAATAACTTCGTGAGGGTGGAAATTGCCCCCACCCCGAAAAGCAATAAAACTCAAAATAGCGCAAACCTGACATTGGGCACTATTCTAGTAAAGAGTAGGAGGGAGGCCTAGATGCACTTTATAGCACCCTATGCGAGATTCATTCGAAATAACTTCGTGAGGGTAGAAATTAGCCCCACCTCAAAAAGCAATAAAACTCAAATTAGCGCAAACCTGACGTTGTGCACTATTCTAGTAAAGAGTAGGAGGGACGCCTAGATGCACTTTAAAACACCTTATGCAAGATTCATTCGAAATAGCTTCGTGAGGGTAGAAATTGCCCCCCACCCCGAAAAGCAATAAAACTCAAAATAGCCCAAACCTGACGTTGTGCACTATTCTAGTAAAGAGAACGTGGGAGGCCTAGATGCACATTATAACACCCTATGTGAAATTCATTCGAAATAACTTCGTGGGGGGTAGAAATTACCCCCACCCTGAAAAGAAAATAAAACTCAGAGTAGCGCAAACCTGACGTTGTGCGCTATTCTAGTAAAGAGTAGGAGGGAGGCCTAGATGCACTTTATAGCACCCTATGCAGGATTCATTCGAAATAACTTCGTGAGGGTAGAAACTACCCCCACCCCGAAAAGCAATAAAACTCAAAATAGCACAAACTTGACGTTGTGCGCTATTCTATTAAAGAGTAAGAGGGAGGGCTAGATTCATTTTATAACACCCTTTGCAAGATTCATTCGAAATAACTTCGTGAGGGTAGAAATTACCCCCACCCCGAAAAACAATAAAACTCAAAAATCTTTACTAGAATAGCGCACAACGTCACGTTTGCGCTATTTTGATTTTTATTGCTTTTCGGGATGGGGGTAATTTCTACCCTCACGAAGTTATTTCGAATGAATCTTGCATAGGGTGTTATAAGGTGCATCTACACCTCCCTCCTACTCTTTACTAGAATAGTGCACAACGTCAGGTTTGCGCTATTTTGAGTTTTATTTCTTTTCAGGGTGAGGGTAATTTCTACCCCCAACGAAGTTATTTAAAATGAATCTCGCATACGGTGTTATAAAGTGCATCTAGGTCCCTCTTCTTCTATTTACTAGAATAGTGCAAGTTGTCAGATTTGCGCTATTTTGAGTTTTATTGCTTTTCGGGGTGGCGGTAATATCTACCCTTACGAAGTTATTTCGAATGAATCTCGCATAGGGTGTTACAAAGTACATCTAGGCCTCCCTCCTACTCTTTACTAGAATAGTGCACAACGTCAGGTTTGCGCTATTTTGAGTTTTATTTTCTTTTCAGGGTGGGGGTGGGATAATTTTTACCCCCCACGATGTTATTTCGAATGAATCTCACATAGGGTGTTATAATGTGCATCTAGGCCTCCCTGGCTCTCTTTACTAGAATACTGTACAACGTCAGGTTTGCGCTATCTTGAGTTTTATTGGTTTTCGGGGTGGGGCTAATTTCTACCCCCCACGAAGTTATTTCGAATTAATCTCACATAGGGTGTTATACAGTGCATCTGGACCGCGCTCCTTCTCCTTACTAGATACCTTGATCTTTACTAGAGTAGTGCACATCCTAGATCCATACTAGAGTAGTGCACAACATCAGGTTTGCAGAATTTTGAATTTGATTGCTTTTCCAAGAGGGGGTAGATTTCACAACCGACGAGTTTATTTCGCGTAAGTCTCGAGTAGGGTTTATAAAGTGCATATGCGTGCGTGGTAGTTTGTCAGAACCCATTTTTATTATTTTTTTCATGATGTTCAGTACTTATCTGGTCCGTTGTAAAAATCTGAGTACTGAATCTACATCTGAATTTAACTTCAGCCTGGTAACTGCAAGCAGGTTGTCATGAAATGCCTGATCTGAAAGATAGTATGAGCGAGTTTCGTGATCTACTTACGTACTTTTCCTAGATTATACGAAATAAAATTAGCATTATTGGACCTACTTAAAAAAAGTACGCAAATAACTAATAATACTTAGGTATACAAATAAGTAATAATATAATACTTAGGTATACAAATAAGTAATAATATAATACTTATTTGCGTACTTTTTTTAAGTAGGTAGCTACAATAATTTTATTTCGTATAATCTAGGAAAGGTACGTAAGTGGACCACGAAGCTCGCTCATACTATCTTTCAGATGAAAGCAGAGTAGAGAAGCAGAGAGACTGCTTCTCTACTCTGAAGAGAGACTACGAGAAGAGAGTAGAGAAGCTTGGGAAGTTTCGATTAAATACAAAAAGTAAGATGGGCAGAGGTTCTAAATTTAACAAATTATACAGGGTTTATTTTTTTAAAACCAACTTTGTTGCTATCTTATTTATATACAACCCTGTTGTGATACAATTTGATAACATAATAAACTGCTAACGGAAAAGATCGATACAGCAAAATTTTTTGTCATTTTTGAGGGGTCTGTATCTCGGAAATGCCTTAGCCGAAATTTAAAACCTAAAGAGATTCTGAAAGGTCGTTTCTTCTAGAATCGGCGGGAAATTGATCTTAAATAAGTTATTCTCTAAAGGATATACAAGGTAAAGAAAAAGCACTGCAAAATGGTTGCATTTCAACCCACTGCATTTGGTAGGTAGCGTAATTTCAGAACATTCATTGTTATGACATTTAATGGCGTTAGATGGTATCTCGGGACATGTTCGGCAGTTTTCGGTTTTTTGGCCTACAAAATAAATTACTGGGGTTTTTCAAAAAAATACGCTCTTTTGTATGTCACCCTGTATCGCGAGAATGCCGCAGCCGATTTTAATAAGATATACGATCTCTACAAATTAACTGGTTGTAAAATCAGCGACGTAGACTCATAGTTAATAAAACAATTATATCCACAAGGATGTCAAAAAATCTAATAAAAAACTGATTAAAATTTTGTTTACTACGATGTCATGACGGGCCTTAACTTTAAGACTTTTTTGTAATTTTTGAAATGTATTTGAAATTAATTATTGCATTGTAAAAATGTTTGTTTTGTTGGCCCGTGTGTTTGTTTCTTGGCTTACGTGCACCATCTGGATTTTAATGACAATTTTGGTTTTATGTACTGCCATGACGGTCTGTATATACTTTGGTGACGTTCTTCACTGACTGAAAAAGCCCTGAGGAAGACCTCAGTCGAAACGTTGGCGATTTCGAGAAAGTGAAGTGGCTATTTGTCCTACACCTGCGATCCAACACCTTTCTAATTATTGATAGGACGCAAAGCGCAATATGATTTTTTTGTAATGACATTTAAGAGCTATTGTCGATATCTCGGGATGGTTTTGGCGATTTTTTGGTTTTTTTGCCCACTAAATCAGTACAAGGCGTTTACAGAAAATTTGGACTTTCTTGTAAGTTACAATACAACGTATCCTGAAAATAACTGGATAATCCCTAGCAAAAATAGGGCACAATATTCACACAAACATAGCCCGCAAACGCTTCGTTTCCGAGATACAGGGTGTCGAATTTTTTTTTATGACAGCACAGTTGTAGTATGTAGTCTCTAAAAAAGCAGCTTCCTTTTAGGGTTTACCCGGATTCATATTTCGATTTCCGTAAGAAACAAGAAATAAAAGTAAGCGTTAAGCAATAAAGTTAGACGTAAGAAATAACTTTAAATTTTTGTATTTATGGCATGGTACCTTTCTCTGCCAAATAACGAAATAACCTACAAAAAATAGTTTGGAAAAACAATGAGTACTTTTCATTTTTAAAGGATAAAACTAAAATTAAAACAAATGTAAAAATGAATAGTGAAGGAGAAACAGTAATTGTTGCTGGTGTGGGAATACTTTTGTGCTACGTTACAATTTATTTTAAAACCTTAACCAAACATTTCTAAAATATTGAAAAATTCTAATTTAAAACATAAGAATGGATTCTTTCATCTTCCAAAGCTTCTTCCCACAGTGATGCCATATCTTTTCAGTTCTGTAATAAAAAGGAAGCATTAATTGTAGCACTTGCATCGTTCTTTTAACGATGTTTTTTTGACGCTAAATATAGATCACTATAATAAATCATGATAAAAATCAGATGAGGGTAGTTCAGTTATCCGTTTAGGTTAAGTGAGGTTAATTCAGGTCAGCAGAGTTCTATTTATCTAATATAGCTAATTTTCTTATATTATGTTACATTTGCTCCAAACTGTCATTTAATCTTCTAAACATTTAAGGTTGTGCGAAGCTTGGCAACAACTTTTTGCATGAATAAGTTTGAAAAAACGGCTGTTTAGTGCATGTTTTTTTTATGTTAATTGTGGATAAACTGCAATGTTTTTCTTTTGATCTACTCAGTAGAAACCCTGCTCTGTTACGCATAAAAAAAGAAAAAGAGGTGAAATTCTGACGGTGGTATATTGATATACACCCTACATTTTTGGCAATTTTTGACTAGGAGCCAATAGAATGGACAAAATAGAAATATATAAGGTTGTGGTAGAATTTAAAGAGTAAAGTACATAGGTATACTATAGTAGTATACTTGTAGTATATATATTTCAGAATAGTAGTAAAGTAGAATGTAAAAACTGAAAATTGAAGAAAAAAAAAATGTATAAAGGGCCAAAAAGATACCATTTTAAAAACTTCAATATACAAAAACTCTTCTCAGGAAGGCAAATATACAACATTCTCAAAAGAACTCAAACGACCTGACTTGCTCTAACCTAACTAAAGGATGTCAAACGAGGAAAACAAACCTCTATTATTCACATTTCAACTTATATCCTCATGACAGTTATATGAAATAACACTACATACATTGGTAAATATAATGTTCTAATCTATTGAAGCCTAAATAAAACCCTACAAAACAATGAGTAATAACAACTTCCCCTTAAGTGTACTACAGCATTTATGATAATTTGATTATACAAGCTTCAATTGATTATACAACCTAGCAAGAAGTCTTGTATGCTGCTTACTTAGGGAAGGATAAGAATGATTCCTGTTATCCTGTGGTCTTCTCTTGTGTGATTTTCGATACTTCCTTCCTGCCAGAGCCTGCAGCCGTCAAGGCAAAATAGTTGTCTTGATGGCTTCCTTGTGCTCCACAAAACAAAACCCCTTTAATCACTCTTTCTTCCTGCTTTTTCTGCTTCCTACTTGCGCTACAATATTAAATATCGGTTAGGAGTATTCACTAAACTCAAAGAAAAACCTCAGACTTACCATCTACCACTTGGAATCCTATAGTTCTTTAAATTTTTGACTAGGCACTTAAACTTAAGTTACTATAACGTTTCAGGAAGTTATCCCCAATCAAATTGCAAGGATTCTTTTTACACCATATTATATTAGTTCTGTCTTGATTGGTACATCTCCTGCTTTGTGGAAATTGTGAAGTGTCAAATGAGATTTTCGTGCCTTTTATTACATTTATAACTCCAAAGGCAAAGCTGCCTTGGAAGGTTGATGGGAATGGTTGGATTGTTGAGATTTCAGTTTTTGCTGCTACATTGCCGATATCCATAAAAATTCAAAAAACAAGAAAATAGTAAATAAAGAAACTAAAGTGACCTGACATCCTGACACTGACCTGACCCGCCATTGTTTTTTATAGCGTTTTCCATTTGTAATTTAGTGCGCATTGAGTGTCTTTACATCTTTATAATTTTTTTACATAAAATTAAAACATGTTTATTTTATAATTTTTTTTTTAAAAACATACTACAGTAGATGTTTTGCGCCATGAGGGTAGTCAAAAAAGGACTTGCCGCCACACTCGTAGGGCCAAAATTTTGACAGGGGTTATTTTACAGAGCGAAAAGCTAAATATTTAAATACATTGGACATTTCTCTCTAAAAAAGGTATTCTTCATTTATTTCGATAAAATTAGACGTGTTCTAAAAAAATAAGTTTTTGTATAATACGTTTGGAACATTTGTCCAATAGTGAATGCAGCTAATTTTTGTAGGAAAAAACAAATTAATTATATAAAAATTAATTATGGAAAAACTTATTTTTCTCAAAAACGGCTAACTATATCAAAACATCTGTGTCGATAAAATAAACCCTAAAAAAAATCCAATAAAATAAACCGTATATTTTATAAAGTCCTATCTTTGTAAAATATAGGGGCAATATTTATTACCCTGTACTTATTGACAATACTCAAATAGAAAGGACAAAGGACAAAGGGCGTTTTATTTGCTGCGGTAGGTACCTGGGTTATCATGGATTCTTATAAAGAAGCGTAGTCACATATGCACTTATACCTGTCGAGAGCGGCTATGCTATTATATTACTCCAATTTTCCGAGCGGCTAAGTGCTTTAAAGAGAGTGTATATTCCCCTACATCCCCACTCTTAAGCCTACCGAGCGGCTAAGAGCCTTGAAGTCAATATATGTATTCCATATATTTTATTAAAGAGCGGCTAAAACTTCCGAGAGCGGCTAAACTCCTGGTGAGCGGCGGTGCTGCGCAACGGATGAGAAAATGAACGGCTAAGCTCGTCAAGAAAAACATATATATATATATATATATATATATATATATATATATATATATATATATTAACCATCCTTACCAAGCCCACTATGATACATTCGTTCAGCGATACGAAGCCCGAGTGGCATTAGGAAGCCCGATTTCGGGCTTCGTAATTCCAACGTGTATAAAAGTTTGTTAAGGCACAGATCACAAAGCTTTAAAGTGTCGCTAGTTACCCACTATTGACCTGCATCAGTAGGTCTAGGTTTGGATCTCCTAAAGCCCTGGGGGTGGGACATAATGACCGTTTTACAAATTTTTCTGGGCTTCGTAGAGTTAGCAAAGTCTACCCAGTTATACACTCTTAGTTCAGATGTTTTGACGAAAGAGGGCTACGAACGGGAACACATAGAAACTCTACGGTGTTTAGGAAGCCCTTCATTTAGGACCATGTAATATCACATCAAGTACTACTCAGGGATTTTTAAATTGGTAGGTATAAGAACGGCAACGTTGTTCAGAGAGGTACGTTTAGTTTTCAATGGATTATTCTGTTAATACTGTATTTAAAGCATTTGTTGGAATGCACGTTTGAGACTGTCCCTGTATCAGCCATTTCCTTTGATATTCGCTATAAATTAGTACTCTAGTTTGAGAAAACCAAATTTAATTGTGTTGTTACCCTTAGCCATTAGGCAGAATAGGTGTTTATATTAAGGCACCAAACACAAGCTTACTGCTTAGTATGGGTATAATTAAATAGAAATTAGATTATATATGAAACGAATCCACCAAGGAAGGAAAAAAATGTATATTACTGATAGTTTTTATTATTAAATAATTTTCGTAACTGATAAAAAATAGAAAATTCTTCTATTTCTTTGATAAATAAATGTTTCGTCAACTTTAAGCCTGCGTCTAATAAAAAAAAACAAATTAAAGTGTAAAAGAGGCATTGCATGATTAG
This sequence comes from Taphrorychus bicolor, assembly GCA_951812265.1. NCBI lineage: Eukaryota > Metazoa > Arthropoda > Insecta > Coleoptera > Curculionidae > Taphrorychus > Taphrorychus bicolor. Next base: position 103,666 of record CATOSE010000140.1, on the reverse strand, counting down.
GTTTTGAAAAGAGATACTTTTTTATAGCTACGGCTTTTTTTCCTGTCATTGTCTTTTTTTAGAAACATCCAATGACATGTCGCTACTCAAGTCAGTGGTATTACTAAAAACTTATTTTTATTATAAAATAAAAGCACTCATTATTTCTTGAAACATTAATAAATCCGTCCTTATATTGACATTTTTGCATGCAAACTCATCTTTTGATAAGGCAAGCCAGTAATAAAGAAATATGGAAACCTTATTTTGACATGTGCGCCATGCATATATCATAGCCTGTCACCTAATTAACGGCTGTGCCTTCCCTTATTTGTGTACATTTAACGCTTTATACTAAATTGTCCTTACATTAATGCATAAAAATATCATTGAAGTTATCATCTTTTAGGTTAAAAATAACGACCTATTAGTGGAGTGCGTTAACAAAAGTCAAATTCACATGAGAAAATGTCAAAATAAGGACGGATCTATTACTGTTATCTACTTATCCTTTTATTCTACCTCCGGCCATTAAACTAAATATTCCCGTAAAAACTGATTTGCGGTTATCTATTTTTGTTCGTTAATAAAGCCCTTTAAACGGCATGCTTAAGGCCATAAATATTTCCTGGTTTGTCACATCTGTTTCACACTACTGAGATGCCTCTTTTAAAACGTTTCGTCGACACGTCGAGTCATTTTAGCCTGTGCTTCGGGGTTTGCTTACAGGTAGAAAATTGGAATCCATTTCTTGTGTATAGCTTTGGTCAAGTTTTGGCTCTTGGCTAAATTGCCAATGAATGATTTTCTTACTTGCAAAATTTGTAAAAAATATTTAAATCGTGTTCACATTTGTGAAAATAAAAATACAATTAATAATTGGTAACACATCTTCATATGGATATTTTGATATAAATGTGTGAGTGACACACACTAAAAATGACATTTTTTCCTTGTCACATCTTTGCAATGTTCAGTCTTTTGGAAGAGTAGTAGTATCCGTCCACTAGAAACAAGCCGCCAATTTGTCGCTTAATGATATCTAAACCTATTGTCCAATTTTTTGAGAGTATTTCAGCTTAGTTACAAGGCCATTCTTGGAGAATCGCACAGTATTATTACATGTTAAGTAAAATTCATTGGCAGTATGTTCAAGTTAAAACAAAAATGAGTGTTTTTTTAATAAATTCCTGAGCGTCCTTCTTGTGTATGGCTGTAATCATGTACTCCTAACATTTTGTTTTTTTTTGACTGATGATTGCTTGGTGTGGATGAATGAAACACTTTTTACAGGGTTTCTACAGGATGTAGAAAGGTTGTGTAATGTCGACGTTTGCAAACTAAGTTAGTGCCGTCTTCAGGACAATACAACACAAGCTACCTCCCGTGTGTCAGAGTCAACCGACATGCGAGATGTTCTCATTTTTTATTATGATGTTTATACAACGTTTCTACACACTGTAGTCTCATTGATCCACACGAAGCAATCATCAGTCAAATATTTTGGTTTTTATTTCACTTTTATGCCTCTTATAATAAAAACATTATAAATTCGGAACAAAATTAGCTCACTATTCTGTAAAAAAATACAGTTGTAGAAGTTAATCCTAATAAAATATCCAGCATGCCCCGATTTCGAAATGCAGTACTTAATTAGATTAGAGGAGTACTTTCTCGATATGAGGCTTCCAATAGAACCACGAATTTGTGTAGGTTCCAAACATTACTTACTCGATAAGCAGTTTCCTGTTTGCACGCGTTTTCAACACAAAAAAGTTTTTCATGTTGAAACTTATTTCTTCTGGGCTGTATTCACTAGTTTTCTCTTTAAAGCTAGTTTAAGCATTTGCGATAGCTCTCAATAACATTTGCTGAAGTTGAATACCATTACTGTATGCTTTAATAAAGTAGAACACCAGAGCTTTGGTAGTCCATTACTCCTTTATTATCAGAGATGTTAAGCAGCTGTGAAAACCAAAATGTTAGGAAAACATGTAGCCCAAATGTTATTTAATGTTTGATGTTTTAATACCAGAATACAACAGAGCGCTGTAAAATTTGGGAAAAGAACACTGCGTTTTTGTTTGTGTCGCGCAGTGTATACTGACACTGAATGTTTATTTCAAATCGCAGTTTCAAATTGCAGTTCTCAAATAATTACTAAGATAATTCCCAAAAAGTTACTAAAATCGGTCAATAGATTTAGATTTTATTCAGCAAACAAAATAAAGGACAATTTTTAGTAAATGGATAATTTTGTTCAGCAGTTTATTTATGATCTGAAAGCGAGAATCTGCATGGCTCATTTTTCCTAGGGTTATGTCCCGTTTTACCTTACCCACACTTTTTTGTAGCTCGTCACTGATCGTTTGTTCCGAAAAGTCTGAATGCCATATTCAATTTGTAAACTTTTTGACTCTTGAATTTTTTCTTATCTCTCACCGTTTTCGGAATTTGCAAAAGTATCTAAAAATGCACTTAATTTTTGCATAACAAGTGAATTTTATTCATGCGCAACTAAAAATCTATATAGGGACACAGGAAGCATAAAAGGAAGATTTAGATGCATTCAGAGATACCCCATGTTCATTTAAAACTTCATCTGTCATCATTTTCTGTCAAAATTTCAGAGCCTGCTGGATAAAGTTTTCAATGAACTCTCTGTACTTTTGCAAATAACTTTAAAACTATGGGAGATAGGAGAAAAATGCAACTGCAAAAATGTTGCAAAATTGAATAGAGAATTCAAGCTTTTAGGAAGAAACGATCAGTTGTGCGCTACAAAAAAGTTTTGTGTGATAAAAGGAGGCCCGTACCCAGAAACCATACAACTCTCTAGATTTTTGCTGTCAGTTAGTGTATTTAACGATGTAGATCATAATTCCGAGTCAAATAAATATCACAAACTCAGACTCAGTTATAAAGAAAAAACTAAAAAACCAGCTTTATAGCGCCTTGTATCTCGGAAACAAAGTGTTTTATATGCTTTAATAAACCATGTCGGAATTTCTGGAAAAGTATAAAATAAAATGTTGCACGTAATTCGTTCGGTAATGCTTTACAGTACTTGTTTCGAAATTCCAGACTCGGCTATCGCCTGGTCCGGAAACAAGGTGCTTCTACTGTAAGTCACTTACGTCTAAGTCCGCTTAATACATTTTTACAGTAGGAGAAAGATGTAGCCGAGTCTGGAGTTTCGAAACGTCTCATTGTTACTGATTTCGGTACCCAGCACTGTAAAAATCTATTTACAGGATTAAAAGCAGGTACGTAAAAGTGTTAAGTTAAAGGTTTACGAGGTAGTATGAAATAAAAATGTATTTACCGGACTTACAACGTAGATAACTTTTTCTACAAACGTCAATTAATGACGCATTTTACGCTTTCATTTGACAAACGAAAACCTACCCTTTTTTGAGGATCAGAATGTGAGTTTACTTTTCCGCGCGTTGCCCAGGACAGCAAGCGAAAAAGATTTTTTTCGCTTGCTGTCAATAGCAACTACCACCACTCAACCAATTATTAAAAACGTCATTGTCACTTTGATTTAAATTTTCAGATTGTGTTTTCAGTTATGTTCAGTTGTGATTCACATTATTTGAAATTGATCGTTTGCAGAAAAAACGTTGTATGCATTACGAGCAAAATGTAACTTTTTTTCTCTCGAGTGATTGCCGCTCTCCGCTTCGCGTCGAGCGGCAAACTTCACTCTCCGAGCAAGAAAGTTGTACTTTTAGCTCTTAATACATAAATTACTAATTAAACACTTTGCTTTTGGCCGTAATAGCTATTTACGTTATAAGTCCGGTAAATACATTTTTACAATAAAAGTAAGATGTTTTCGGACGAGGCGATAGCTGAGTCGGGATATTCCAAACGACTACTGTAAAAAACGTTACCGAACAAATGACGTACAACATTTTATTTCATACGTTTTAATAGCATGAAAAATTAATGAAAAATGAGAAAAAGTATGTGCGGTGAATATTTTTGAAAAGACCGATATAATGACATTACGGTACTCAATACCCTAAAGCTTGGCGGTAGGGCCCTTTGATAATTAATGATAATTAATTTCTGATATTTTCTATTTATCGGTTTCTGTTTCATAGGTTTTCCAAAGCCAACTCTTACCATTTTGATATGATAGAATATTTTTTTAATTGATAGAATAACTTGATTTTTTTGAATTTGACATTAAAAAATCCAGAAATGTAAATATAATAAAATATAATTTAAATTATCAGCTGACCCTGCCAAATGTAATGCCTAACGTTGCAATTATTAAAGGATCACTTTTACATCAAAACGCTTAGGACATACGAGAGTTAACATATAATCAAAATTTGAACCTTCTAGATAAACACATTCTGAGTAATTATATAAAAATTAGTATCAAAGGGCTATTTTCAAAGAAACCCCGTATTTATTTGGGGACTAGATATTCCGTAAAATGGTACTTTGGTAGATGAGATCAAGTTTTTTTGCTGCAAACACTATGTTTTGCAATGCTATTAACTCATCCATTGCAAAACTCACCGTTTAGCTCTTCGTTTTGTAAACTGAATTCGTACGGCAATGCGCTGTCTTATGAAACTTATGTTTTAATGTACTAATTACCTTTATTTAAAAATAACGATTCAAGTATAAATGACAATCAAAGTCGCTTCATAATACTACAAAAATTAAAAAATTCAGTTACTTAATTGATTGTTTTTTTTTGTACGTATATGAACTTATTTACACAAAAAATTGGAATTTTAAAAACGGATAAAAAACTAACTTATTTGAAGAGAACTCCGCCAATACATTCCTAATCATCTTTTACCTCGGAAAAAATGATAAAAATTAATAAGTTTGGGAGATCACTATAAAGCGGTTTTTTATAACACATAGGAGGTACAAATTTAATGCCGATTAGTGAAGCAGTGGACTTAATTGTACTGTAATTTAATTACTGCACTAGGCCTAAATTCAAACAACAATTGATTTAAGGACCATATCAAATTGACAAGAAGTACTGAACTTATGCACATTTGCTAAATAATTGATAACTAATTAATGTGCAAAGTAGAAGTGAACATCTGAATACACACACAAAGACTATACAGAGTAAAAAAAATTACTGGTTTTGGTTTCTATTTATTCCTAATATTACTAAGGTTGGTGACAACTAATAATCAGTCTGTTATAGCAAGATTTTAAATTGTAGATGAAGACTTCTTTACTCAACCGATATCTCCTTATATCATTATCGTTTTTTTTTAATAGATACCCTATTATTTTAAAATCTGTTTTTAAGGTAGGGGTGTTCATTTAAAAACGTCACCTCGTTGGATATGAAATATCAAAAGAAAGCGATGAAGGAAAAAACGTCCATTTACTTTATAGTTATTTACGTTATAAGTCCGGTAAATATAGTTTTACAGTAGGAGTAAGATGTTTCCGGACGAGGCGCTAGCGGAGTTTGGAATTTCGAAACGACCACTGTAACACGTTACCGGACGTATGATGTACAACATTTTACTTCGTAATTATTAAAAACAGGAAAAAAATAATTTTATGCGCGGCGAATATATTTTTGACAAATCCGCCAATTTGACAAATAGTTTCATTACGGTATCCTGTACCGGTACAGGTTACCATGGGTACAATAGATTTATAGAAGATGTGCCGGTACTCAATACTGTAAAATTTCTTTACGATATCCAATCTTGTAAAAAGCTATTTACCAGATTAAAATCAAGTACGTAAAAGTGTCCTAAATGATGCAGTATGAAGTAAATTATTTTTTCTACAAACGTCAAATAATGACGCATTTTACGCTTTCATTTGACAAACGAAAACCTAGCCTTTTTTGAGGATCAGAATGTGAGTGTACTTTTCCGCGCGTTGCCCAGGACAGCAAGCGAAAAAGATTTTTTCGCTTGCTGTCAATAGCAACTACCACCACTCAACCAATTATTAAAAACGTCATTGTCACTTTGATTTAAATTTGCAGATTGTGTTTTCAGTTATGCTCAGTTGTGATTCACATTATTTGAAATTGATCGTTTGAAGAAAAAACGTTATATGCATTACGAGCACAAAGTAACTTTTTTGCTCTCGAGTGATTGCCGCTCTCCGCTTCGCGTCGCGCGGCAAACTTCACTCTCCGAGCAAAAAAGTTGTACTTTTCGCTCTTAATACATAAATAACTATTATGTCATCTTTTTCTGTCAAAATTTTACAGCCTGACATTTTTGAATAAACACCCCATATAAGCTTTTAATAAGTCACTGCAAAGTCTCTTTGTCCATTATAGGTTTCTTCAACTTTAACTATAAAATCGGCAAATTTTGCTCCAGCATTTGTTATCAGTGTAGTTTTTGACCCATACCATCTCTGATCGTTATGTTTGCTTTCGTAAACATATCAATACTTGGAGCTTACGCAAAACGACTACGACTGAAGTTTTTCCCACATTAAATCCTACATTTCCCTGAAAAGTTGATGCATATAAAAGGCATAGGTTAAATAAGTAGCCAAACGAGAGCGACACATTTTTTAAATTGGCCCTTTCAATATAGCCGCGCCGGAGAGTTATATCGTACCATTAATATCGAATCTGTAATTTAATAACGTATTTGTATTTTTTTTTATTACATAGCCTTATACATTTTTATATTGGATCCTTCTAAAAGTGCCTTTTAAAGTTTAAAGGACAGGATGCAGAATTCCGAATCAATCGAAGAAAGTGACGCCGTTTTTGTCACGGAGTGAAAAAGGGCCACAAGAGACACTTGTTTTGCCCAGCAGGTAGTAGCATCTGGGGTAACATTCCAGATAATCATAAACTACGTTTATAGAGTACCTACAGCCCCGTCCTAATCAGTGGAGGGAAATATGACGATATAGCTTATAGTTGTCTAATGCATAACACTTTAGTTAAAAATGTATTAAAATTCAAAGTGAACTTAAAAAAGGGTGTCAGTTGTACGATATGGTGCGAAAATAATAGGTCGATACTCTAAATTTGATTGTAGATACAAAGAGTCCTGTTTGTAAAGAAAAAAGTGACAATTAAAAGTTTTGCAAAATTTTCATGACTACGGTGTAAAAACTTTTGGTGATTCAGAAAGTATAAGGCTTTTTTTGTGATTGTGAAAAAGCTCTGAGACAAACCCGAATTGGATAAATCAAATAATCTTGACGATCTATATGTCCGCAAAATGGGAGATTTCACTTTGGAAAGGCTTGTACAGAAAATTTATTGTTTGTGCAAAGGGCGTAATTGTAAATCTTGTTGACATAATCTCTAAACTCATTTACATCGCATCAAATAGTAACTTGGACAGGGTTTAATGGCTCTTCGGGTTTGAACGGATTTTTCGTGCCCCAGAAGCAACACTTTTTCAGTTTCGTCTTTTGTGACTTTAAAGATTTTTTATAATTTCGGAGTAACTTTTAAATCTTGCATTGTAAAATTGTAAATTGTTCTTAAAAAGCGTTCTAAAAAAAAATTAAAGTTAGCAAAAAGTCATCAACGAAGATTTACATTTACAGGAGAAATTTCAATCGCGTACCACAAATATAGTCTTATTGAAAATTAATAAACTTTTCAACTTAGAAGTACTTTCAAAAGATAAAGGAACACCCAGAGTACAAAGCTAAAACCTATATTTACCTAGAAATAGTGGCAACACTGCAGGGTTTGGTATACTCGGCAACTTATATATAGTTTTAGACATGTGGGCTTCCTATAGTCTTATACACATCGCGGGCTTCGCATAAATACAAATATATTATTATTCAAAAATATGAAAAATTATTACCCCTCAAACGTCATATAGGCTTTAAAAAACATTAAAAGTCTTTATATATCGATATATAGATGCTCAAAGTAATTTTTGGGTGGGCTTCCTATTGCCTGGCTTATGTATCGGGCCTCGTATAGGTAGTTGGGCAAGTATATATATATATATATATATATATATATATATATATATATGTGTTTCTTGAATAGCTTAGCCGCTCTTACTATTTACCGATTTGGATGGTAACTTAGCCGCTCTTAAATAAGTGAATAGTGGGGGAATTAGGGGAAACTGTATATCTTATTTCTTGTATAGCATAGCGTCTCGAACTTTCTTATTTGATTTGGTGTTTAGCCGCTCTTACCATAAACACAGTAGGTTTGTTGTGTATCTACGAATTTTCTTCTTCATTAGACATTTTTTGGAACTGTCAGACCAAAGTCAAAATGTTGATAGTCAACTCATAATTATCAAGTTAACTGGTGACTACGTTATTTGAAATAAATATGTAAAATGGTAAATAGCAGAAAGACAGAAAATTTTTGTTTGCGTAAAAACTATGAATGTTACAAGATTTTACCAAGAGCACTAAAGTCTCGAAACAAAAACCATTGCGTCACATTAAAAAAAAGTCACTGCAGAACTTACCACTTGTCGAAGGCGGATAGACGTGGTTGTTTCATCAAGACATGAGCCTTGCTTAGAAACAAGTCACAGCAAGTTTCATTAAAATCCATCCAAACGTTCTTCAGATATTACAGAAAACATTTTTTTTTCAAGGCATTTGACCATCAATAGCACCGGAACCAGACACTTTTTCCTAATGTCAGTTAGGTCAAATTGTCATCTTTCGACCTAAAGAATGTCGTAGTACCCTTTTGATCATGTGCTTACGGGACACCCTGTATACAATGACTTTCACTATTCAAGTTGCCTAAAACTTATGCAAAGACATTACTGTCAAGTTGAATTCAGTGGAGTAACAAAAGATTGGATAAAATGGAGAAAGGTTAGTTAAAGTAATCGTTCCATATTTAGCAGACATCAAAAAGTGAGTTCATATGTGTCAAACATTTGAACACAATGTGTTCGAAATTTCTGCAAGATAAACACTCTTTTGTAGACTTGGCAAGACTAAAAAAAATGCCTTTAGCAAAAATGCTAGGATGAGAAGCTTGACTGCCACACGTGGCGGGGCTCCATCTGCGAAAAAATTGACAGAGTTTGAAAAGCAAATTCCTGCCAGTTATTATAGCTGTTACACAGATACAAGGAATTCAGGGCGTTTCAGAATCTTATGTTATTATTAATGTTGATGTATGTATATTAATTAATGTATTCATATACCTAAAGCTATCATGTTTTGAATGTATAACATTTGTCACATTAATAAGTTAACAATAACAATGGTAGAAAATTATATTAGTACCCACCCAGTTCAAGACCTAGTAGGTTATTTTAATATTAGGAATCAGAAGATTCAACAACAGAAGGTGTTAAAAATTCCAAGGCTATTCGAGTAAATGACCTTCAACAAACATCCATCAAATATAATCAAAGTATTATAACAGATAAACGACGGTCGTTTACGCTCTACCGTTTTCTTTTCTTGCAGCTTGCCTGTTCCTCTAACCATTTTTCAAATCTAAAAGTGTTCCTATGCACAGTTTTCGAGCAAATGGCTTTTAAGTGTCAGTTCTACATATAAGCAAAGTTTTATAAAAAATAAACGACGGCCGTTTAGGTTCCACTGTCTCTTGTTTGTTGCAGCCTGGCTGTTCCTCTAATCACTCTTCAAATCTAAAAGTGTTCTTATGCACAGCTTTCGAGTCCCAAACGGCTGTCGTTTATTTGCTATAACACTTTGTTTAAATTTGTTGCACTGACACTTAAAAGCAATTTCCTTGAAAACTGTGCATAGGATTTGGAAGGTGGCTAGAGGAGCAGCCAAGCTGCAAGTAACAAGAAACAGTGGAACTCAAACGGCCGTCGTTTATTTGCTATAACACCTTGTTGATATTTGTTGAACTGACATTTGAAAGCAATTTCCTCGAAAACTGTGCATAGGAACACGTTTAAATTTCAAAGGTACCTATAGGAGCAGCCAAGATGCAAGAAACAAGAGACAGTGGAACCCGAACGGCCGCCGTTTATTTGCTATAACACTTTGCTTATATTTGTTGCACTGACACTTGAAAGCAATTTCGTTGAAAACTTTGGATAGGAACACTTTTAGATTTGGAAGATGGCTAGAGGAGCAGTCAAGCTGCAAGTAAGAAGAAACAGTGGAACCCAAACGGCCGACGTTTATTTGCTATAACTCTTTGTTGATATTTGTTGAACTGAAATTTGAAAGCAATTTCCTCGAAAACTGTGCATAGCAACACTTTTAGATTGGCAAAGGTGCTAGAGGAACAGCTAAGCTACAAGAAGCAAGAAACAGTTGAACCTAAACGGCCGTCGTTTATTTGTTATATCACTTTGTTTATATTTGTTGAACTAACCCTTCAAAGCAATACAATTTGTTCGATAACTGTGAATAGGAATACTTTTAGATTTGAAGGGTGGTTACAGGAACAGCCAGGCTGCCAAAAACAAGAAACAGTAGAACCTAGACAACCGTTCTTTATTTATTACAAAACTTTGTTTATATTTGTAGAACTGACACTTGAAAGCCATTTATTCGAAAACTGTGCATAGGAACACTTTTAAATTTGGAAGATGGCTAGAGGAGTAGCCAAGCTGCAATAAACAGGAAACAGTGGAACCTAAACAGCCGTCATTTATTTGTTATAAAACTTTGTTTCTATATGTAGAACTGACACTTAAAAGCCACTGTGCAGAGAAACACTTTTAGATTTGAAAAGTGGTTAGAGGAATAGGCAAGCTGCAAGAAATAGGAAACGGTAGAGCCTAAACGACCGTCGTTTATCTGTTATAATACTTTTGTTTATATTTGATGGATGTTTGTTTCAGGCCATTTACTCGCATACTTATTGTAGCTGCCCTCATCATGATATCATTCTAAGAACATAAATAAAAAAATTAAAAAAAAAAATCCGACGACACTGATCTTTCTGGTATTTCCGCCAAAATGCCTGCTAAAATTTGGCTGCCAAATTCACATCAGTAATAATTATTGCTGATTTTTAAGTTTTTATGAATATTAATCAACCGCGATTTCACAGATGGCTATTTTTTTAGGTTCTCTACCAACCAACCTTTAAAAAAAGTATTTCCAAGATGTCATGGACAAAACGGAGAGTTGTTTTTTTGAAGACATTTATCTCCATAACTTCCAATGGAAACACCTAATTTTATCCCTGATATTTGGATCTCATATTTGTGGTACAATTTCTAATAAACCCGGTTTTACTCAAACACTTTAAAGACATAATGTTTGAAATTGAATAAAGAATCCAAATGTTAGGAATAAAATAGGTATTTCCATTGGAAGTTATGGAGATAAATGTCTTTGATGATCTAAAAATAAACTTTCCACTTTTTCCATGACGACTTAGAACAACTTTTTTTAATGTTGGTTGGTAGAAAACCTAAAAAAGTAGTCATCTGTGAAATCGAGGCTGAATAATATTCATTTGTTTCCAAAAAATGAACATTTATTATTGATGATATGGAACGTTCGGGCGCGATTTTATGGAAAACGGAAAGAGTTAGGCATACACTACGTTACATGTTAATAATTTAGAATTCGACGTAGCATCCGAAAATTGTCAAATATACATATACAGGATGTTCCATTTGAAATAATGAAAGTGACGTCACTTCAGGTGAAACCGGAAGCGACCAATTAGTCATATTTATGTGCAATTTGTAGGTACTAAGCTACTATATTCATCCCCAAAATTTTAAAATGATAGCATTCTTTTAACCAGAGTTATCGCTTGGCTAGTAATTCCTGTGTCACCCGGTATATTCTTTATAGGTACTGTGATACTAGCATACATCATCACATACACCACCAAACATACGCGTGCCGTATAATAGTAATATTTGAGATATTTTGCGTAATAGAATAGAGATAATCTTCTCCTACACCTAACGTAAAGAAATAAATTCTGTGTCCTTCAATACAAATCAATGCCATAAGCAAAACTATCCGATCATGACTGACTAAAAACGTATTGAACGTAATAATAATAATAATAATGAAAATAATGAAATAACAAAGACCGAGTGAGTTTCATCCATAACAGCACTGGCCCAGCCAAGCTGCTCTGATTGGCTAACCGGCTATAAAACTAAACTTGTTCGCTGGGGTGACGGTATCAAAGGATGCCGCATAATTTACGACCGTCTGGGAATGCATAAAGTAAATATAACTCGCTGTTCAATTTAATTATTTCCCGGGCTTTTCTTTTTTTTTGTCTGCATAGAAACAGATGATTTATATTAGATATTTACTATTTGAAATTTGAAATCCTTTAAAGTGCCTTTATTATTCAATGTTGGATATCCCCAACAATTACTATTATATATTTAATAGATATTTAAATCACTAATTTAAAATTGATAACCAAACATAGCTTTAAGCATGCTAGGTTTTATATGTACCATGTTATCGATACGATTTAATTGAGTTATTTTGAATTCATGCAACTAAACATTGGAAAATTTCCAAAGTATGTAGTATCTAGTATCTATATATCTGCAGGAGAACTGCTAGACCAGGCTGAGGTTAGATTCAGATTTAGATTCAATATTCAGAATTTTACAACGGACCAGATAAGTACTGAACATCATGAAAAAAATAATATAAATGGGCTCTGACAAACTACCTCGCACGCATATGAACTTTTTAAACCCTACTCGAGACTTACGCGAAATAAATTCGTGAAGGGTGAAATCTACCCCCTCTTGGAAATGCAATCAAATTCAAACTTCTGCAAACCTGACGTTGTGCACTACTCTAGTAAGGAGAAGGAGGGAGGGCCAGATGCACTGTATAACACCCTATATGAGATTCATTCGAAATAACTTCGTGGGGGGTAGAAATTAGCCCCACCCCGAAAACCAATAAAATTCAAGATAGCGCAAACCTGACGTTGTGCACTATTCTAGTAAAGAGAACGAGGGAGGCCTAGATGCATATTATAACACCCTATGTGAGATTCATTCGAAATAACTTCGTGGGGGGTAGAAATTACCTCCACCCTGAAAAGAAAATAAAACTCAAAATAGCGCAAACCTGACATTGGGCACTATTCTAGTAAAGAGTAGGAGGGAGGGCTAGATGCACTTTATAGCACCCTATGTGAAATTCATTCGAAATAACTTCGTGAGGGTAGAAATTAGCCCCACCCCGAAAAGCAATAAAACTCAAATTAGCGCAAACCTGACGTTGTGCACTATTCTAGTAAAGAGTAGGAGGGAGGCCTAGATGCACTTTAAAACACCTTATGCAAGATTCATTCGAAATAACTTCGTGAGGGTAGAAATTGCCCCCACCCCGAAAAGCAATAAAACTCAAAATAGCCCAAACCTGACGTTGTGCACTATTCTAGTAAAGAGAACGAGGTAGGCCTAGATGCACATTGTAACACCCTATGTGAAATTCATTCGAAATAACTTGGTGGGGGGTAGAAATTACCCCCACCCTGAAAAGAAAATAAAACTCAAATTAGCGCAAACCTGACGTTGTGCACTATTCTAGTAAAGAGTAGGAGGGAGGCCTAGATGCACTGTAAAACACCTTATGCAAGATTCATTCGAAATAACTTCGTGAGGGTAGAAATTGCCCCCACCCCGAAAAGCAATAAAACTCAAAATAGCCCAAACCTGACGTTGTGCGCTATTCTAGTAAAGAGAACGAGGGAGGCCTAGATGCACATTATAACACCCTATGTGAAAGTCATTCAAAATAACTTCGTGGGGGGTAGAAATTACCCCCACCCTGAAAAGAAAATAAAACACAAAGTAGCGCAAACCTGACGTTGTGCACTATTCTAGTAAAGAGTAGGAGGGGGGCCTAGATGCACTTCATAGCACCCTATGCGAGATTCATTCGAAATAACTTCGTGAGGGTAGAAATTAGCCCCACCCCGAAAAGCAATAAAACTCAAGTTAGCGCAAACCTGACGTTGTGCACTATTCTAGTAAAGAGTAGGAGGGAGGCCTAGATGCACTTTAAAACACCTTATGCAAGATTCATTCGAAATAACTTCGTGAGGGTAGAAATTGCCCCCACCCCGAAAAGCATTAAAACTCAAAATAGCCCAAACCTGACGTTGTGCAATATTCTAGTAAAGAGAACGAGGGTGGCCTAGATGCACATTATAACACCCTATGTGAAATTCATTCGAAATAACTTCGTGGGGGGTAGAAATTACCCCCACCCTGAAAAGAAAATAAAACTCAAAGTATCGCGAACCTGACGTTGTGCACTATTCTAGTAAAGAGCAGGAGGGAGGCCTAGATGCACTTTATAGCACCCTATGCAGGATTCATTCGAAATAACTTCGTGAGGGTAGAAATTAGCCCCACCTCGAAAAGCAATAAAACTCAAATTAGCGCAAACCTGACGTTGTGCACTATTCTAGTAAAGAGTAGGAGGGAGGCCTAGATGCACTTTAAAACACCTTATGCAAGATTCATTCGAAAGAACTTCGTGAGGGTAGAAATTGCCCCCACCCCGAAAAGCAATAAAACTCAAAATAGCCCAAACCTAACGTTGTGCACTATTCTAGTAAAGAGAACGAGGGAGGCCTAGTTGCACATTATAACACCCTATGTGAAAGTTATTCAAAGTAACTTCGTGGGGGGTAGAAATTACCCCCACCCTGAAAAGCAATAAAACTCAAAATAGCCCAAACCTGACGTTGTGCACTATTCCAGTAAAGAGAACGAGGGAGGCCTAGATGCACATTATAATACCCTATGTGAAAGTCATTCAAAATAACTTCGTGGGGGGTAGAAATTACCCCCACCCTGAAAAGAAAATAAAACTCAAAGTAGCGCAAACCTGACGTTGTGCACTATTCTAGTAAAGAGTAGGAGGGAGGCCTAGATGCACTTTATAGCACCCTATGCGAGATTCATTCGAAATAACTTCGTGAGGGTAGAAATTACCCCCACCCTGAAAAGAAAATAAAACTCAAAGTAGCGCAAACCTGACGTTGTGCACTATTCTAGTAAAGAGCAGGAGGGAGGCCTAGATGCACTTTATAGCACCCTATGCAGGATTCATTCGAAATAACTTCGTGAGGGTAGAAATTAGCCCCACCTCGAAAAGCAATAAAACTCAAATTAGCGCAAACCTGACGTTGAGCACTATTCTAGTAAAGAGTAGGAGGGAGGCCTAGATGCACATTATAACACCCTATGTGAAAGTCATTCGAAATAACTTCGTGGGGGGTAGAAATTACCCCCACCCTGAAAAGAAAATAAAACTCAAAGTAGCGCAAACCTGATGTTGTGCAATATTCTAGTAAAGTAGGATAGAGTAGGACTAGAGTAGCAGGGAGGCCTAGATGCACTTTATTGCACCTTATGCAGGATTCATTTGAAATAACTTCGTGAGGGTAGAAACTACCCCCACCCCGAAAAGCAATAAAACTCAAAATAGCACAAACTTGACGTTGTGCGCTATTCTAGTAAAGAGTAAGAGAGAGGGCTAGATGCACTTTAAAACACCTTATGCAAGATTCATTCGAAATAACTTCGTGAGGGTGGAAATTGCCCCCACCCCGAAAAGCAATAAAACTCAAAATAGCGCAAACCTGACATTGGGCACTATTCTAGTAAAGAGTAGGAGGGAGGCCTAGATGCACTTTATAGCACCCTATGCGAGATTCATTCGAAATAACTTCGTGAGGGTAGAAATTGCCCCCACCCCGAAAAGCAATAAAACTCAAAATAGCCCAAACCTGACGTTGTGCACTATTCTAGTAAAGAGAACGAGGGAGGCCTAGATGCACATTATAACACCCTATGTGAAATTCATTCGAAATAACTTCGTGGGGGGTAGAAATTACCCCCACCCTGAAAAGAAAATAAAACTCAAAGTAGCGCAAACCTGACGTTGTGCACTATTCTAGTAAAGAGTAGGAGGGAAGCCTAGATGCACTTTATAGCACCCTATGCGAGATTCATTCGAAATAACTTCGTGAGGGTAGAAATTAGCCCCACCTCAAAAAGCAATAAAACTCAAATTAGCGCAAACCTGACGTTGTGCACTATTCTAGTAAAGAGTAGGAGGGAGGCCTAGATGCACTTTAAAACACCTTATGCAAGATTCATTCGAAATAACTTCGTGAGGGTAGAAATTACCCCCACCCCGAAAAACAATAAAACTCAAAAATCTTTACTAGAATAGCGCACAACGTCACGTTTGCGCTATTTTGATTTTTATTGCTTTTCGGGATGGGGGTAATTTCTACCCTCACGAAGTTATTTCGAATGAATCTTGCATAGGGTGTTATAAGGTGCATCTACACCTCCCTCCTACTCTTTACTAGAATAGTGCACAACGTCAGGTTTGCGCTATTTTGAGTTTTATTTCTTTTCAGGGTGAGGGTAATTTCTACCCCCAACGAAGTTATTTAGAATGAATCTCGCATACGGTGTTATAAAGTGCATCTAGGTCCCTCTTCTTCTATTTACTAGAATAGTGCAAGTTCGCAGATTTGCGCTATTTTGAGTTTTATTGCTTTTCGGGGTGGCGGTAATATCTACCCTTACGAAGTTATTTCGATTGAATCTCGCATAGGGTGTTACAAAGTACATCTAGGCCTCCCTCCTACTCTTTACTAGAATAGTGCACAACGTCAGATTTGCGCTATTTTGAGTTTTATTTTCTTTTCAGGGTGGGGGTGGGATAATTTTTACCCCCCACGATGTTATTTCGAATGAATCTCACATAGGGTGTTATAATGTGCATCTAGGCCTCCCTCGCTCTCTTTACTAGAATACTGTACAACGTCAGGTTTGCGCTATCTTGAGTTTTATTGGTTTTCGGAGTGGGGCTAATTTCTACCCCCCACGAAGTTATTTCGAATTAATCTCACATAGGGTGTTATACAGTGCATCTGGACCTCGCTCCTTCTCCTTACTAGATACCTTGATCTTTACTAGAGTAGTGCACATCCTAGATCCATACTAGAGTAGTGCACAACATCAGGTTTGCAGAATTTTGAATTTGATTGCTTTTCCAAGAGGGGGTAGATTTCACAACCGACGAGTTTATTTCGCGTAAGTCTCGAGTAGGGTTTATAAAGTATGCACTTTATAAACCCTACTCGAGACTTACGCGAAATAAACTCGTGTGTGCATATGCATGCGTGCATATGCATGCATATGCACACACGAGTATGCATGCGTGCATATCCATGCATATGCGTGCATATGCATGCGTGCGTGGTAGTTTGTCAGAACCCATTTTTATTATTTTTTTCATGATGTTCAGTACTTATCTGGTCCGTTGTAAAAATCTGAGTACTGAATCTACATCTGAATTTAACTTCAGCCTGGTAACTGCAAGCAGGTTGTCATGAAATGCCTGATCTGAAAGATAGTATGAGCGAGTTTCGTGATCTACTTACGTACTTTTCCTAGATTATACGAAATAAAATTAGCATTATTGGACCTACTTAAAAAAAGTACGCAAATAACTAATAATACTTAGGTATACAAATAAGTAATAAGATAATACTTATTTGCGTACTTTTTTTAAGTAGGTACCTACAATAATTTTATTTCGTATAATCTAGGAAAGGTACGTAAGTGGACCACGAAGCTCGCTCATACTATCTTTCAGATGAAAGCAGAGTAGAGAAGCAGAGAGACAGGGGGTCCCAAATTTTCTTGGCCAGTCAATAACAATAGATGGAAGTTTCGATTAAATACAAAAAGTAAGATGGGCAGAGGTTCTAAATTTAACAAATTATACAGGGTTTATTTTTTTAAAACCAAAAAACCAACTTTGTTGCTATCTTATTTATATACAACCCTGTTGTGATACAATTTGATAACATAATAAACTGCTAACGGAAAAGATCGATACAGCAAAATTTTTTGTCATTTTTGAGGGGTCTGTATCTCGGAAATGCCTTAGCCGAAATTTAAAACCTAAAGAGATTCTGAAAGGTCGTTTCTTCTAGAATCACGGCGGGAAATTGATCTTAAATAAGTTATTCTCTAAAGGATATACAAGGTAAAGAAAAAGCACTGCAAAATGGTTGCATTTCAACCCACTGCATTTGGTAGGTAGCGTAATTTCAGAACATTCATTGTTATGACATTTAATGGCGTTAGATGGTATCTCGGGACATGTTCGGCAGTTTTCGGTTTTTTGGCCTACAAAATAAATTACTGGGGTTTTTCAAAAAAATACGCTCTTTTGTATGTCACCCTGTATCGCGAGAATGCCGCAGCCGATTTTAATAAGATATACGATCTCTACAAGATAACTGGTTGTAAAATCAGCGACGTAGACTCATAGTTAATAAAACAATTATATCCACAAGGATGTCAAAAAATCTAATAAAAAACTGATTAAAATTTTGTTTACTACGATGTCATGACGGTCCTTAACTTTAAGACTTTTTTGTAATTTTTGAAATGTATTTGAAATTAATTATTGAATTGTAAAAATGTTTGTTTTGTTGGCCCGTGTGTTTGTTTCTTGGCTTACGTGCACCATCTGGATTTTAATGACAATTTTGGTTTTATGTACTGCCATGACGGTCTGTATATACTTTAGTGACGTTCTTCACTGACTGAAAATGCCCTGAGGAAGACCTAAAAAATAAAGGTCGAAACGTTGGCGATTTCGAGAAAGTGAAGTGGCTATTTGTCTTACACCTGCGATCCAACACCTTTCTAATTATTGATAGGACGCAAAGCGCAATATGATTTTTTTGTAATGACATTTAAGAGCTATGGTCGATATCTCGGGATGGTTTTGGCGATTTTTTGGTTTTTTTGCCCACTAAATCAGTACAAGGCGTTTACAGAAAATTTGGACTTTCTTGTAAGTTACAATACAACGTATCCTGAAAATAACTGGATGAATAGGGCACAATACTCACACAAACATAGCCCGCAAACGCTTCGTTTCCGAGATACAGGGTGTCGAATTTTTTTTTTATGACAGCACAGTTGTAGTATGTAGTCTCTAAAAAATCAGCTTCCTTTTAGGGTTTACCCGGATTCATATTTCGATTTCCGTAAGAAACAAGAAATAAAAGTAAGCGTTAAGCAATAAAGTTAGACGTAAGAAATAACTTTAAATGTTTGTATTTATGGCATGGTACCTTTCTCTGCCAAATAACGAAATAACCTACAAAAAATAGTTTGGAAAAACAATGAGTACTTTTCATTTTTAAAGGATAAAACTAAAATTAAAACAAATGTAAAAATGAATAGTGAAGGAGAAACAGTAATTGTTGCTGGTGTGGGAATACTTTTGTGCTACGTTACAATTTATTTTAAAACCTTAACCAAACATTTCTAAAATATTGAAAAATTCTAATTTAAAACATAAGAATGGATTCTTTCATCTTCCAAAGCTTCTTCCCACAGTGATGCCATATCTTTTCAGTTCTGTAATAAAAAGGAAGCATTAATTGTAGCACTTGCATTGTTCTTTTAACGATGTTTTTTTGACGCTAAATATAGATCACTATAATAAATCATGATAAAAATCAGATGAGGGTAGTTCAGTTATCCGTTTAGGTTAAGTGAGGTTAATTCAGGTCAGCAGAGTTCTATTTATCTAATATAGCTAATTTTCTTATATTATGTCACATTTGCTCCAAACTGTCATTTAATCTTCTAAGCATTTAAGTTTGTGCGAAGCTTGGCAACAACTTTTTGCATGAATAAGTTTGAAAAAACGGCTGTTTAGTGCATGTTTTTTTTTATGTCAATTGTGGATAAACTGCAATGTTTTTCTTTTGATCTACTCAGTAGAAACCCTGCTCTGTTACGCATAAAAAAAGAAAAAGAGGTGAAATTCTGACGGTTGTATATTGATATACACCCTACATTTTTGGCAATTTTTGACTAGGAGCCAATAGAATGGACAAAATAGAAATATATAAGGTTGTGGTAGAATTTAAAGAGTAAAGTACATAGGTATACTATAGTAGTATACTTGTAGTATATATATTTCAGAATAGTAGTAAAGTAGAATGTAAAAACTGAAAATTGAAGAAAAAAAAAATGTATAAAGGGCCAAAAAGATACCATTTTAAAAACTTCAATATACAAAAACTCTTCTCAGGAAGGCAAATATACAACATTCTCAAAAGAACTCAAACGACCTGACTTGCTCTAACCTAACTAAAGGATGTCAAACGAGGAAAACAAATCTCTATTATTCACATTTCAACTTATATCCTCATGACAGTTATATAAAATAACACTACATACATTGGTAAATATAATGTTCTAATCTATTGAAGCCTAAATAAAACCCTACAAAACAATGAGTAATAACAACTTAACCTTAAGTGTACTACAGCATATATGATGATTTGATTATACAAGCTTCAATTGATTATACAACCTAGCAAGAAGTCTTGTATGCTGCTTACTTAGGGAAGGATAAGAATGATTCCTGTTGTCCTGTGGTCTTCTCTTGTGTGATTTTCGATACTTCCTTCCTGCCAGAGCCTGCAGCCGTCAAGGCAAAATAGTTGTCTTGATGGCTTCCTTGTGCTCCACAAAACAAAACCCCTTTAATCACTCTTTCTTCCTGCTTGTTCTGCTTCCTACTTGCGCTACAATATTAAATATCGGTTAGGAGTATTCACTAAACTCAAAGAAAAACCTCAGACTTACCATCTACCACTTGGAATCCTATAGTTCGTTCAATTTTTGACTAGGCACTTAAACTTAAGTTACTATAACGTTTCAGGAAGTTATCCCCAATCAAATTGCAAGGATTCTTTTTACACCATATTATATTAGTTCTGTCTTGATTGGTACATCTCCTGCTTTGTGGAAATTGTGAAGTGTCAAATGAGATTTTCGTGCCTTTTATTACATTTATAACTCCAAAGGCAAAGCTGCCTTGGAAGGTTGATGGGAATGGTTGGATTGTTGAGATTTCAGTTTTTGCTGCTACATTGCCGATATCCATAAAAATTCAAAAAACAAGAAAATAGTAAATAAAGAAACTAAAGTGACCTGACATCCTGACACTGACCTGACCCGCCATTGTTTTTTATAGCGTTTTCCATTTGTAATTTAGTGCGCATTGAGTGTCTTTCCATCTTTATAATTTTTTTACATAAAATTAAAACATGTTTATTTTATAATTTTTTTTATTGTGCTTATGGCTTTCATTAACGACAAACGTCAAAAGAATTGAAATTGCTATTCGCGAATTGCCCACCATCGGCAGAAAGTAGCGATCAGAGGGAGTGATCACGTGAAATCAAAATTCCATTGGCAAAAATTTGTCAACGATGTCAAAACTCTACAATGAAACATCCACTCTGCGTGATCGCTCTCTGCACATGAAAAATATTCCTAAAGTGGTCTCTCACGGAGATACAGGGTTTCAAAGAGTGGTTGATACTTTATTTAGAACATTAAGCTTTATAAAAACATACTACAGTAGATGTTTTGCGCCATGAGGGTAGTCAAAAAAGGACTTGCCGCCACACTCGTAGGGCCAAAATTTTGACAGGGGTTATTTTACAGAGCGAAAAGCTAAATATTTAAATACATTGGACATTTCTCTCTAAAAAAGGTACTCTTCATTTATTTCGATAAAATTAGACGTGTTCTAAAAAAATAAGTTTTTGTATAATACGTTTGGAACATTTGTCCAATAGTGAATGCAGCTAATTTTTGTAGGAAAAAACAAATTAATTATATAAAAATTAATTATGGAAAAACTTATTTTTCTCAAAAACGGCTAACTATATCAAAACATCTGTGTCGATAAAATAAACCCTAAAAAAAATCCAATAAAATAAACCGTATATTTTATAAAGTCCTATCTTTGTAAAATATAGGGGCAATATTTATTACCCTGTACTTATTGACAATACTCAAATAAAAAGGACAAAGGACAAAGGGCGTTTTATTTGCTGCGGTAGGTACCTGGGTTATCATGGATTCTTATAAAGAAGCGTAGTCACATATGCACTTATACCTGTCGAGAGCGGCTATGCTATTATATTACTCCAATTTTCCGAGCGGCTAAGTGCTTTAAAGAGGGTGTATATTCCCCTACATCCCCACTCTTAAGCCTACCGAGCGGCTAAGAGCCTTGAAGTCAATATATATATTCCATATATTTTATTAAAGAGCGGCTAAAACTTCCGAGAGCGGCTAAACTCCTGGTGAGCGGCGGTGCTGCGCAACGGATGAGAAAATGAACGGCTAAGCTCGTCAAGAAAAACATATATATATATATATATATAAATCTCACTATCTTCTCGGCGTCCTTTCATAAAAGTGCTTGATAGCGTCCGATGAATAATTTTTCCATTCTACTATCTCCTGGGCGTCCTTTTACAAAAACGGGTCATGGCGTCCTCTATATACAAAACTTTTAATTTTTCGACTTGTTAGCGTCCTTTGCGCATTCCTTAACTTTCACGTATATGATTTGGGGGCGTCCAACACTGTTGCCGCAGTTCTCAATGTTTTCTTTTGAATGTAGTTTTAGTTCGAGTTAAGTTAAGTAACGAAGCAAAAGAGCGGGTTGGCGGAAATTCTGCGGTAAGATGGATTCCCTTCCGGAATCGGCCTGGCTTGCCACATTGCTGAGCTCAGAAAAAGGGAACCAACTAGGTAAAATGAAAGAGAAAGGCCGGCACATGGACGGGAGACCAGGGAGAGACACTAGAGATTCTCCTGGAGACCCACTTCCCCGGAGAGAATGGCGTGGCCGCGCTCCGAGCAGGTTCCGGTTCGGTAGTACTGGATATTTGCAAGGAAAGTAGTTACCGACGAAGTCATTAGATGGGCTGTGGGTAAATACAGTCCATTTAAGGCAGCGGAGCCAGACACTGCATTTCCAGCAATGCTCGAGGAGGGACTGGACCATGTGCTCCCGTCGCTGAACAGAGTGTTCACGGCGAGCGTGGCACTGGGATATGTCCTTCAAGCGTGGAGATCCAGAAACGCGGTCTCATACCAAAAGCTGGAAAAAGTGACTACAATGTGGCTAAAACGTTTAGACCCATAAGTTTGATATCCTGACGATTGGTCATCACAGAGGTAATTTTGGGAAGACAACCCATAAACCAAGATCAGCATGCCTACAGTAAAGGGAAGTAGACTGACACGACTCTTCACTACGGGGTGTTCATTATAAAACTTCGTCTAGCAGGCTATGAAATTTTGACAGAAAAGGATGACATAATCAAAATAAATAGACTTTTGTTTAACTAGATGAAGTTTTATAATGAACACTCCGTATGTAGTGCATAAAATGGAGAAGGCTTAGGCGAATAAGGAAGTACTGTTTTCGCTCTTTTTCGATATTGAGGGAGCATTGGACAAAGTCAGACAAATGACATCTGCGAGACCCTTAGGACCTGGGAGACTCCAACACAGTTGGTAAGCTATATGTATTTGTAGTCAAAATTAGAAAAAATCTTGTATGAAACACGTGAAGAAAAGCCTTTTTTGTGTATCTCATTCAAATTGCGGGAACTCGCTGCGCTCGTCCCGCAAACATTCATTCGTTACACAAAATCGGACTTTTCGTAACTGGTTACATAAATAGCTATTTTTTTCAAGAGGACTAAAAGTACGTCATTTGTTTTCTCCATACGCACACCTAAAGTGGGCTTTCTAATCCTGAGACCAAAAAAGTAGCAAGAAAGTCCTAGGCAGTAAAAGTAAAGTCAAAAGTCACCGCTAGTGTCATGGTGGCGCATATAAACTGCTCAACTTAAAGTTTGGCAAAAGCAATTTTTTGTGTCACTTTCAATCAGCTGGACTTGTTAAGCAATGAATTGTTATAAATACAATTTGCACGGCCTGAAACTTCATTTCTTCTAGATTAAAGAAGCGGATAATCTTGAAAAAGAAACCGACATCACCTTTGTTATATAGGGTGTGAAACAAAGTGGTGCAAAAATTGCAAAATTTTGATGCTCTGCTATTTCACGATCAACTTTTTTTTCTTTATCGTTTTGAGGTAAGCGGTAAGCCAACATTCATATCTCGTAACCTTTTCGTCAGATTTTTTATTAAACCATTCTGAATTTTTATACAGAGTGAAACGTAAAATGTGTGAAATTTTTGTTGCTGATATTTGTAAATCGTCGTAGTTTGAAAACCTGGTACAGAATCTTGTGGTGTTTTCCCTCATTTGTTGACATATTGTCTGTGGATTGCTACCAATTAAAAAAATTAAAAAATACGTGACGTTTTTTCTAGTACACTAGCATTCAAAAAATATGATACCTACCATTATTGTTAATCCTCGTGACTTATAATAGCAATATTAAATAAAATAACCTTTTTAGAGGAAAAGGGAAGTTGACCGATGCCGCTGCAGATAGCCAACATCAATAACTCTAGACAGTTTTGTAATTTTTTTGTTGAGGTATTAGAACTTATAGAGAGGGAATCAAAATATTCTTGAAAATTTCGTTAGCAATTTGTACAAATCGTCCTAATTCGCGGACAAATTGATGATGGATTATTGTTATTATTCTTTGGATCGACAGCATTATCTGCAAATTATTTCTCACCAAGAGAATTTTCGAAAAGTAGTTTCTGAATTGCAGATACGGACTTGACAAATAAGTATACGGGGCGGGTCATAATGGATGGTCGAAAATGAAATCTTATATTTTTGGTCGATTTTAAGGGGGGGGGGGGACTGTCATACAATTGTGTTACCTATCGAGCTTTGTTAAAAAAATACAGGGTGTTGAAATCAGAAATTCAAAATGCAGCATATGTATTTCAAAATGCAGCATTTGATTATTCCGAAAGGATAAGAGATACTTTATTGAAATTCTGCACGTTTTGACTGCTATGGTAGGCGCACATTTCGCAATAAAAAATTTTGTTTATTTCCGCCAGTGGCGCGCTTAACAGAACGTCGACCTATCTTATTTAAAAAAAATGGAACGTCATTGTTTTTCAAAAAATTAAATCTAGTTTTTAAATGCCCATTAAAATACTATTTGTTTGTATCATAATTCAAGCCAATATTAATCGAATATTTTTGATTTTTTATCAAAATGTAATTTTTCGCGGCTGTACTTACATGCACTACAATGGTTTTTATTTATTTACTCGAAAACGGTGCATGGTACTAAAAAGCTCGAAGAGAGCTCTTTTCTTTAGAGTAGAATGGGTATTAAAAAAACAAGTTTCATTTTTCAAAAATTCAGTGACGTGCTACCTTTTTTCAAATAATGTAAGTCGACGTGCTGGTAAGCGCACCACTGACGGTAATAAAAATAATTTTTAATTGCAAAATTTGCGCCTTCCGTAGCAGTCAAAATTTCAATAAACTATCTCTTATGCTTTCGCAATAATCAATTAATCAATACATATGTGTTTTGAAATTCTAATTTCAACTCCCTGTTACTTTTTAACCAAGCTCGATAGGTAACACAATTGTATGAGAGACCGCCCTTAAAATCGACCAAAGAATATGCGATTTCATTTTCGACCAACAATTATGACTCACCCCTTCTACTTATTTTGTCAAGTCAAGTCAAGATGAGAAACAACTTGTAGATGATTCTGTCGATCCAAGCAATAAAAATAATGATCCGTCAACTTGTCCGCGAATTACGACGATTTAAAAAAAGTACTAACGAAATTTTCAAGAATGTTTTGTTTCTAGAGAGTTTTGAATATAGAGATAATGATGTTGGCCATCTGCGACGGCAACACTCAATTTTCCTTTGCCTATAAAAAGGCTATTTTATTTAATATTGCTATAATAAATTATATTATGCTGCCCAGACCGAATACCCAAGAACACTCTCACCTGTTCACACTAATCGGTCAAGAATACTGTCTGCTTTTTGTGCTTCGTCCAGTTGCAGGCCTCAGCTTCGCTTCGGCCGTCAATCTCTGGACTCAGCACGAAAAGACCCACTTTTACTCCTAGTGACATAATCTACTATTATTTAAATAAGTTTAATTTTTGTTTTCAGTTTTTTCTTTATAGCTTTTAGAGTTTTTAAGATAATTAACTCAAATTTGGAATATAGATAACTATTTATAATCATATGTAATATAACAAGTGCATTGAAAATTATCGGTAATTTTTGGACCATTGCACGAATGCAATTTGAGACAAAAAATGCACGAGAGCACGCAGTGCACGAGTGCTTTTTTTCTGATCCAAATTGCATGAATTACATATCGGTCTAAAATTACCTATAATTTTCAATGCACGAGTTATATTCGAAGGAGAATTTCATGAACAAAATAATTAAAAAACCTTGCGACATTTGACCACCCCTGTAGGTATAGCTATTTTGATTCGAACCAATGTCAGAAAACTTATTGCCGGGCCAGATGGTATGATTATGGATTGAATATAAATTAATTTGCATGGTTTATGCTATAACATTGAGCCAGTTACTTTTCATTTGACTTTGACAGACAAATTATCGCGATAATGTTTTTTGACCGAAAAATTGTCGCACGCAATACCATAAGAGCTCAGATTTAGCCGGATACTTTTTAACTTGTCTTAGAATACTTTCTTTCTGGAATAATTTAACGAAATCTGTTTATAGATCGAGTGAAATTATACTAGAAAGAAAGTATGAGAGGACAAGCAAAAAATATCAGGCTCAAAATCTGAGCTCGAATGGTATTTGATAAGACAATTTTATGATTAAAATAGTCATTGTAAAACCAAATATGAAACTACGAAGCTTTGTTTAATAGTTCAACATAAAAACTGATATTAACGATAATAACGCCAGAATAATAGATTTAAGAATAAACAATTATTAAAAACACAGTTCTTAATAATTAATAATCAAAACTCCTGACTTAGCTAAATTTGACACTGCACTGGATCGATGGGAATGATTAGTTATTTTTTTCTTCTTAATATCTTCTAATTTCTTCTTCTATCTAACTCTAAGTACTTCATTTACTCCTATTGGAACATTTTTGTATCATCCTTTTGATATATTATTTTGCCAGAACGGATTTGGCGTTAAGAAAAATCTATCAGTAGAAATATGGCTTGTTCTATGAAACAAAATTTTATAAAATAATCTTACTGGACAAATGTCGGGATTTTCTTTGTTCCTTATTAGCCATTTACTATCACAACACTGCTTCGAACCACCTTCAGACGTTTTTGAAAACACCGCATTGTATTCAATACGGCCAGTTAAGTCCCCATTATTAAACTTTTCTTCCTTGAAGTAGGACACCTTACAGGTTGCTGCCTCACCTCCTCGCCAAGCTAGTTCGTATGAAGCAATATGGATTTTTTTTTAAAAGGCCTATTGGCGTATTTTCATCCCATATTAACGCCATTTTATCAATTTCGCTTTTTGTTAATGCAACAGAACTTTCTTTTCGTTTGTTTAAGTTACTTTTCAACTTCTTTCGTTTAGAATTACGTGCATCACGAGATGTTTTAAAAGCCGGATCACTAAAACGGTTGAAGGAGACATGGAATTGTTCGAATTACCTTTTTTGCAGCATTTTAGCCGTTGTATTCCACATAGTTTTGACAACGTATTCCTTATAATCGTCCCCTTTCTTTTTCTTCATATTAAACCCCCAAACCATTAGTATGTCTGCTATATCTTGTACCGATTGTTGTGTGTCCAAATCAAAACTTCGTTCTTTGCAGATGCATTAAACTGACTCCATTTTGAAGATTGACTTTTCTTATTATTAATCGGAGTCATATTATCTATTTCTTTTTGAATTTCTGCTTCGCAGCTTACTCCAACACGAGCCATATCGCAAAAAATGGATGTATCAAATTTAAATTAGCTTTCAAACTGACAGATGATGAATCGAAAATTCAGTTTTAACAATGGGTCCCCAAGTTACATGTATCTATGGCGACGTAATTTATCCGATTTTCTTATCCACTTGCATTTTCTCTTCCTTCCTATTTATCCGATAGCAAACTAGCATTTTATACCTTCAAAAGGCATTAATTGTACATGAATAAAATTGTCGCGACAAGGAAGAGAAGGAAGGAAGGAAGAGAAAATGCAAGTGGATTAAAAAAATCGGATAAATTACGTCGCCATAGATACATATAATTTGGAGACACATTGTTAAAGTTGAATTTTCGATTCATCATCTGTCAGTTTGAAAGCTAAGTTAAATTTGATACATTCAAATTTTTGCGATATGGCCTGTTTCGGAGTAAGCTGCGAAGCAGAAATTCAAAACGAAATAGATAATATGACTCCGATTAATACCAAGAAAAGTCAATCATCAATATGGAGTCAGTTTAACGCATTCTGCAAAGAACGACGTATCCGCCGAAAAAATTGGCCGGGATATTAAGAAGAAAAAAATAACTAATCATTCCCATCGATCCAGTTACAGTGTCAAATTTAGCTAAGGCAGGAGTTAGTGAACAAAACTTAATTAAAATCGCTAACCAATCTTCAACATATACAACCGAATACAACATCATTTACAAAACAATTGTGGTGAATGAAATTCTCTACAACGTTGGATATAGTAACCGATTGCGAAAATCTACCGAATCTTATTTTTTCTTGGGTTGTATCTGCTTTCACCATCCCAAACTTTTTTGTAGCACGCCACTGATTGTTTCTTCTTAAAACTCTTAGTTCTCTGTTCAATTTAGAAACGTTCATGCCTTTTGCATCCCTGCCTTATAAACCATCATTTACGAGAAATTTGCGAAAGTGTCTAGGAATGCACATAATTTTTCCATAAGAAATACCTGTTTTCTGCATTCCCATTTAAATTCCCAGATACATTTGAAAAATTGAAAAATTGATGAAAAAGAGTCATTTCTTATGGAAGAAGTAGGTGCATTTCTATATACTCTTGCAAATTTATGGAGCACGGTAAGAGATAAGGCAAGGATGCAAAGGCAAAAATGTTTTAAAGTAAATGGAAAATTCAGATGTTTAACAAAAAATGATCAGTGGGGTGCTACAAGATAGTTTGGGAGGGTAAAAGGGGACACAAGTCCAGAAAAATAAGACTTTCGCTATCGGTTGATATCTCCAACGATGTAGATTATAAATAATTAGCTATTACTATACTTAACTATATTTCAAATTTGAGTTAAATATATCAAAAACTCTAAAAACTATAAAGAAAAATTTGAAAA
Source organism: Taphrorychus bicolor (assembly GCA_951812265.1). NCBI lineage: Eukaryota > Metazoa > Arthropoda > Insecta > Coleoptera > Curculionidae > Taphrorychus > Taphrorychus bicolor. Next base: position 74,623 of record CATOSE010000140.1, on the reverse strand, counting down.
GAAAACTTAAACACCCGGTATATCCGTAACAAAGCATTTTTCGACTACAGTTTCTGTAACAAACTAGGGTTATTTTTGGACGTAAAATATTTCCTTAAAATTTGTTACATAAAAACCTGCCCCACCCTCTGTATACACATGACAACTTCAATATTCCGCCAAATTTGAAACTAATTGAAATAGTGGAAAAGTGAAAAATGCTGAATATTTAGTATGAATCAGCGAGACACACACAACTTCTTATTCAATGTACCAATCGTTTAATTTGCCTCCGGAATCTCCTTTCCGATATACAATTATCCGGATGATATACGGGATCCACCAATTGGTTTCCGGCTACTCTTATACACACAATTTTTTTATTGTTGTATGAGTTCGGCCAATTAGCATCCAGCCACAAAAATATACAACTTTAACACACATGTGTGTTGGCTTCATTGGCCTCCAATCATCCCCTCCCCCCAAGCCTTTATATACACTTGTTTTGTTGATATAGGATGTCGATTAATTGACCTCCACCAGCGTTTTTGCGGCGTTGTCGCATTTCTGAGGCACGTTGACCTACTCACACTGGAGGCAGAGCTGCGTGGGCCACCTGGCGATTATATAAACGTATGAGATCGCCACGCCACGTGGTGGAATTTTCGTGAACTCGATTGTGTAACTGTACATGTGTATTGTCAAAATGGCCTCCGGACGAAAATTGGCAGAGAGGCTTATAGAGGTCACTTGGACTGTTTGCCAAAATATTAAGGGCGATTCGAATTCGCCTCCGGATTTTACAATTCGGCTCCGTTTTTGAGGCGTGTGCGAATATTGAACTATGCGAATTGGAGGTGTATATGTCAAAATGCATATATATATATATAAATAAATACAAATTACACATAATAAAATAAAAAAAATGGGGACCTTCCTTTTGGGTCGATGACTACGAGTATGACCCTTAAATGCTGGTGGTTTCTCGTTTCTACAACAATAAAACTATTTATTTTAATGAATTTCTGGTTATTAAATAATAACAAATAATCACGTAGCTTTTATTTGAACAGAAAGTCCATTGCAATTAAACTTTCCACCGAATTAATGGTTAAATTTAAATTGTTGCAACTCCGCGTCCGGTCCCTATAAACGTCGCCCGCGCACTGTTTTCTTTGCTCTGATGCCTAATCCACATGCAAGCAGAAACGCGGAAGCCTAGCGTGTCCTATTGGTTGAAAATCAGCTGACATTATTTCGACGCGTTCAAGGCAAAACGACGTAACCGAAATTTTTTGGAAAAATGAGGTAATTGTATCACTAGGAAGAGCTTACCGCCAGAATGATTATAAAGTTTAGTTTTAAGCGCCAATTCTGACCAAAACGATGAAAACTGCCTTAGAAGTTGCGTAAGCGACACAGTTGCGTAAACACAAAATCGAACCAGTGCTTGTAAATTGACTGAAGAAAAAAGGGTACGCCACTGGTTTTTCGAAAAATAAAATTTTACTTTTCAATCCCCATCCATCTCTGAAGAAATAACCCCTCTTCAGATTTTTTAGTACGAAGCAGGGTGTATGAATAAATTAATAAAAATAACTTAATAAACTTAAAATAATAAACTTAAAATGGCTATACCGCCATTTTAAGTAGACTGAGAACAGCATTCAAATGTAATGTGGCGCGCGTACCAGCACCTCGACACATATTACCTGAAGAAAAATTGGTATGCCACTTGCTTTAGAAAAATAAAATCTAGTTTTTCAATTCCCCATCCATCTCTAAATAAAAATGCCCCCTTCAAGTTTTTTAGTACCACGCACAGTTTTCGAGAAAATAAATAAAAACCATTATAAAGTAAGTCCCTGAAATTGTTGCGTCAAAAATTGGAAGCAGGTGGGTATTATTATCAAAAGAGGTGGAAATTGTTAGCATTTCAAGATGTCTTGTCATTTTGAAAATATTGAATAATTGTCAATCGTGCCTTTTTTTTGTTGTAAAAATGGCTTAATTTACTCCAATGGAATATGGACAAATAGTGAATATCTACACTTCATGTAGTGGCAATAGTGCGGAATCAACTCGTGCATATCAACTTAGATTTCCTGAAAGTCAACCTTCTGTAAGAGTTTTTGGGAAAGCCTATCGGAGATTGGGTGAAACAGGAAGTGCCATCCCTAAGAATAATCCCGGTCGTCCAGCTGCTATAGCAAATATTGCAAATGAGTTCGGCGTAATTGATGCTGTTCAAGATGATCCGAAGACTAGTACACGCCGAATCGCTGCTCAGCTTCATCTATCACAAAGCTTTGTTGCGCGCACTTTGAAACGGGAGCTTTATCCATATATTGTTTTAAACTAGTGCAATGTCTCAATACTCGTGACTTTCATCCTCGACAGGCTTATGCTGAGTGGCTTCTGGAGAAGGAGAACGAAAATCCGCGTTTTTCTGAAAATGTAATATGATCGGATGAGGCAAAGTTTACTAGAGATGGAATAGGTAAACAATTCGCAAAACAGCCACCTTTGGTCGATTGATAATCCGCATGCAATAAAACAGAAAAAATCCCAAGAGCGATTCAGTGTAAACGTTTGGGGAGGCACATTGAGAAGTAATCTATTGAATTTAGAAATTTTGCCAGATAATTTGACTGCACCTAGACACTTGAATTTCTTGAACCAGAGGAATCCTGAATTCTTGGGCAATATTCTATTGAATTAGCGGTTAGATGTTTGGTACCAACAAGACGGAGCAGCACCTCACTATGATTTAAATAGTTGGTGAAGTTAGCGGGATTAGGACAAATAATGCACCTCTTCTTTATTCGAAAATGGCCGACGTTTCGACTGTTTATTTAGTCTTCATCAGGGCTAAAACCCAATGAGTTAAATAGTAACAAATCCCTGGGCCCAACATAAAATTGCAAATAATGTTTGTTACATAATGGAACGTAAAATCATATACATCTATTACATCTATAAAACAAAAAATTTTAAATTTTAAAAAATTTAAAAAAAAAAATAATAAAATTAAATATACAGACAAATTATAAACAACTACAAGAATTAACATTTGACAATTAGTGACAGTACCAAGTAACCAGTAAACATTGAGGCGTACATTACGGAAGACCGAACTTACCTATTCTCACTTAGAGAGGGTAGTCATTTAAAATTCTATTCAAGATGGTTAAAATAGCAAACTTCATTCGAGTGTTCGGTGACCCTGGTATCTTAGGCTCGACAAACTACACGTCCGCCGCACAAGGTATAAAACTTGCGAATAATAATATTTGCTTGGCACTATCGCCCATTATACAGATGTAGTACATTCATGACGAAGGGGCCGCTATCAAGTGTCGATCATTCTAAGTTTCCCAGCCAACAATCCAGATGGAAGGTTGAAAAACAATTATGGTTCTGTTAATTTTTTCTTTTATGTTTATTATGAAGTCTTACCAGATGTTCATAATGGCTGCTAAGGCCCTGTGTGTCAATTCTAAAATTGACAGTGTTATTTAATTTTATTTGTATCATTTCCGAAATGTTGCGTTTTTTATAATTATGTTCCCGGTCAACAATGGAAACTTTCGAGAAATCGAAATTATGTGTGGTGACAAAATGGTGATGTGGTAATGCCGTCGTCTCACCCCTCTCAAGACTTCCCTCGCGACAGTCGTACTTATGTTCATATATTCGGCTCTTGAGGTATTGGCGAGTTTGGCCCACCAGGGATTTGTTACTATTTAACTCATTGGGTTTTAGCCCTGATGAAGACTAAATAAACAGTCGAAACGTCGGCCATTTTCGAATAAAGAAGAGGTGCATTATTTGTCCTAATCCCGATAACTTCACCAACTACTTACAACTTAAGGACGCTAATTACAACTATGATTTAAATGTTAGAGCTTGGTTGAATGAATATTTTACACAGCGGTGGATTGGACTTGCCGGTCCAGTACCTTGGCCCCCAAGAAGTCCCGATTTAAATCCTCTGGATTTTTATCTCGGGGGACATATGAAGCAATTAGGGTACAGTGTAAGAATAAATACACGTCTTCAACTCATCCAAAGAATCCAAGATGCTGCTGAGGATATTAGAAATAATGCAAACTTTAATATTGTCCCAACCATTCCCTCATCAAACGGTGCCATGCTTGCATTAATGTTGAGGGAGCACACTTTGAGCAGATTCTTTGATGTTTTTATCTTTGTATTTGATTTTTATTGTCATGTATTTGATTGATTCTTCCCTCATGAATAAAAATCTCATCTTAGTTTGACTTATCTTATGCGCCACTGCAATTCTGAAGCAAAAAGCTCACTTAACTTTTTTCGTAGAACTGTATTTGAGTAAATAAATAATAAGCATTGTGATATAGCCATTTTAAGCAGTCTGGTAATAGTCGCGAGGCATGCAGTTTATGGGTTGAATTATGTTGCATATCAATAGGTTCACTCAATCCATAAGAAATTGAATTTGGATATTTTAGATTATTCATCAATCTTCAATGGCTTAAATTGGGCGAGACTAGGCTACATTGCAATGGTTTTTATTTATTTCCTCAGAAACGGTGCGTCGTACTGAAAAACCTAAAGAGGACATTTTTATTCCGAGATGGATGGAGAAGTGCAAAATTAGATTTTGTTTTTCGAAAACCAGTGGCGTACCAATTTTCCTTTAGGTAATATGGGTCGAGGGGCTGGTACGAGGGGCCACTGGCGAAAATAATTTTTTTAATGCAAATTATGTCCCTTCCGGGATGAACAACCCTGTAAAGACATGGTTTTTGCAGCTAGCCCTAACGGATGGATGACCTCAGAAATGTTCACAAATTATTTCTCGAAAACCTTGGTTCCTCACCTACAGAACAAAACTGCGGTGCTATTGATCTATGACGGCCATGTGTCGCACATTAATATGAACGTTATCCAAGTTGCCAGGGAAAACAACATTCACATTCTTAAACTACCTGCACATACCAGTCATTTGCTCCAACCGTTAGACTTGGCAGTGTTTAGATCTTTTAAGGCAGTTTGGGAAAAGAAATTGACAGTTTGGCAGAGACCACACCATGGCCAACGCCTGCCAAAAAAAGAATTTGCCATTCTTCTTGGATCTATATGGACAGATGTTTCTCCAGAAGTTATAAGAAGTGGATTTCGAAAGGGAGGGATATTTCGCGCGGTTGAAGATGCTGAAGGCAATGTCCGCAGCACCAGTGAGACTGAGGAAGTTGAAGCGGAAAGTGAGGTGACAGTTGTCGAAGAAAGTTTTGAAGAAAACTTATTGCAGTCTGTTAATGTCACAACACCAAGGAAAGGTACTTCTACTTCCTGTGCTGAAGTCATCACGGATGCCAATAACCAACCATCAACTTCGGCCAGTCCCGGCCAATTCCCGGACAGATCACTTAATCCTCAGCCTATTTTTGTTTTCGACACACTACCGTCATCCAGCAAATTTTGCGATTTAGAGGCACAGCAGACAGATATCTCTTTGGAGAATATCCTGTTAACTTCAGTGCAGCAAGTGATTCAAGGAAACCCCATACAGAGAAAGAAGGTAGGTCCTGGAGTAAATGTGGTGGGAGGACTTCAAGAATATTCTGAGCAACCTAATATTCTACTACCCTCAAAAAAATTGAATTCTAGTTCTTCAGACTCAGATCCGGAGGAAGAAGTACCCTACGCAGAATCCGATCTATCCATCACATTAGAATCTGAATCAGATCCGGGATTGGAAATAGAAAAAGAAAATTTGAAACCAGGGTCATCGGCACTAGTATCTTACAAAACCATTAAAACAACCAGGCATTTTGTTGGACAAATAATAACCAAGAAAAGTGAGACTGAATTTGAAGTAAAATTTAATTAGTTAAAATTTAGCAGACCAGTAAAAAACAAATTTATCTGGCCTGCAGTGGCTGACATACATATTGTGCAAATACACAATATTGTAACTTATTGGCCCGATCCTCAGATAGTCCGGCGGGGGGGGGGGGGGGGGCCGGGGCGAGTTATGTTTAAAGTGAAATTTGCGGGTTACAACTTGTAAACTATACAATTTTCTTTTTGAGATGTTCCTAAGATAATTTGTGTACCATTTTTTTTAATGTTTCTACGAGAATCTATGTTCCTTTTTGAATTCCTTATTAAGTAGGTAAACATTAGTAAATAGATATTTGCTTTAACATTGGTTGCATCATTTTTACGAAAAATACGTTTTTTTTTTGGTTGAATTTAATGTTTTCAACTTACCAACAATGTTTTTGACCAGAGAAACAAAGCACTCACCATTATGATGTTTTGAGAGAAATCGAGCCGATCCGCTCATTTTTTATTACCACAAAAAAGTTATTATAATTCGTGTCATTCATTTTTTTTTCTGACGAAAACATGAGGCAATAGACCCAAGTTTAGCATTTTTATACACCCACCAGAACAACTACAATGCTATAATTCATGTTAGATTCGTGGCCCTTTTACACTTTCACTCGAATGGGGAAAGTGTGAAAATTTACGAAATTTTTTACCTTACACGTGTCAACTTTGCGACCATATTACCTAGACGTTTTATATTTTAGGTACATTGAGTCAACATGTCAAACTAATAACCTACAAAACGGTGCTACGATATTTTACAACTTTGGTCATTAAAAATCGATGTAAAAAATGGTCAAAATGAAACCGTTTGGACTTACCCCACTCTACCCTATAGTAAAATTAGTAAGTACATCTACCCATCAGCTTCAAACAAATATTAAAATATTTAAAGCTAACAACCTGCATAACCACATGCTTCCCATCAAGAGCACCAATACAATTAACAAAATTCCATTTATTCTCAAATTCCCTTGCAATATTCTGCCAGTTCTCTTTGGTTGGCTTTATAAATACCTTATCCGCCAGACAATATATTGCCTGAGATGTTTCATAAATTGCTTCAGATACAGTGGATTTACCAATGCGGAAACTGTAACAAGCGCGTTTCTGGATGAATACTTTCTCTAATAAAGTCACATTTTCGGATCATAGGTCCAACGATTGCCAATAATTCATTAAATGTTTCACGACTCATGCGAAAATAATTGAAGAACTTCGCAGTATAGACTTTAACCAAGTTGTCAGTAGCTCCCTGTAAATGACTGTTTTTACTTTGATATATAGGTCTAACCCAGAATCGTCTCTCCATTTGAAAACCTTGCATTTTGATGTAAAAACTGTACAGGTGTAATATTTTTACGCGTTCCACAAACTCTTTGCCCGTTTATATTTTACCACTAAAGCAGCGATTGCGGACAATAAAATTTCAGAATCCATTATAATAAATTATAAACTAATATTATAGTGTGTTTTCATTATTTTCTCATTATTGGACAAAAGAATGCAACCACAACAAAACCATAAACAAAACATTTGGATGCTGCTGGCTGCGGCTATTTTTCGGACGACCCGCTAGATTTCGCGGAATCTGCTCCGCTTCCGCACTTCTGCTTGCATGTGGACTAGGCATCAAATTGCAACACCACAGGGCTTACGGGAGCGTGCTGGGATGGCCGGGCATATTGTCTCGTGGACGCCGGCAGACCGCCGTAAAGCCGGCTACACACGATCCGGCCGGCCTGTCAGTTTCGACTGAACAGGCCGCCTGAAGGCCGGTCGTCGGATGGATTGCAGATCATCCAGACGCCGTATGATTTCAAAGGCTCTTTATCAGTCTCAAGCAATGGCTTCTACTGATGACGACGCTCCAGCACTATTTGGATTGGTGGTCCCGTTACATAAAAATACACAGAAAAAGAAACGCAAAATATGGTGCAAAGATTGGCTGATGAAAAGAGACGCATTTTGTCATGTGAACTTGCTAAATGAGTTAAAATTTACCCCGAAAGCCTGGCATAATTATCTACGAATGGACGAAGATACATATCTGGAGCTTTTATCTTTAATAGCTCCTTTGATATTAAGAAAAAATACCGTGATGAGAAAAGCAATTCCACCCTCCGAAAGGTTGACTGCAACCTTGAGGTTTTTGGCTACAGGGAGAAGTTACGAGGATCTAAAATTCTCCACTATTATTTCACCTCAGGCTCTAAGTTACATTATTCCTGAAACTTGTGAAGCAATTTGTAAAGTTCTACGCCAGGATTACTTAAAGGTAAGAAAATACTTTATTTTACAAAATAAAAGTTCTAATTCTTCAGCAAAAAATACATTTAAAAATAATTAAGATTAGTTATTTAGTTGCTTTAGGGAAAGACGAAAAATATGAACGAGCGGTTTCATCATGATGTGATAGAGGTTCCATTTGTTGAGTAGAAGTTGTTTCTGATTGAGAAAAATATATTTGTTTCTGGGGTTGATCTCGAACAGAAGGTTGGTTGTTCAGTAGCAGTAACTGCGGAGGTGATGTTTCTGGGAGGCGACAACTTGCTCCGCTAGAATACGAACCAGAAGAATGAATAGGAGAAAACATAGGCGAAGCGGGATAAGTCGAATGTGGTGAATGGCGAGGTGGTGGTTGATATGTCAATTTATGAAAAATAGTTAAAGTTCCTCCCTCGGCTTCAAATAGTATGTCACTTATGAATTTTTCAGCTAGGCGTCTTTGGTCATTGCTCAAATGTCGAAGTCTCATGGCGACGTTTTTACCGCAAATATCAAAGCGATCTTCTGCTAGGTGAGGTTGCTTGAAATGGTGGTTTACTGTCGCCAATACTTCCTTTGTCAAATTGTTTTGTTCGTCTTGTGCTCTTGAGGTTTTTTTGTAGGTCTATGGCGAAACTGAGATTCTGAAGATGTCTGTTTCAATTCTTGGGTTTGCGTGTGGTATATTTGCCATTGTATTAGATTGTGTAGACTCTTCCAAATCCTCATCTCCTGTATCCCTGATGCTTGCATTCTGTGAGTCGTCATATAACAAAAGGATTTAATGAATTATTTTTATTTTAATAAATAGTTAAAAAAAAATCAGTTTCCACGACTAACACAAACATAGAAAAACATTTCTCAAGGTTTTGAGGAACTTTGGAACTTTCCCCATTGTCTTGGGGCCATAGACGGTAAGCACGTGGGCATCATTCCTCCATCTGGAAGTGGATCATACTATTACAATTACAAAGGTCAACACAGTATGGTGCTACTAGCGATAGTTGATGCGAATTATCGTTTCTTAATGTGCGATTTTGGTACAAATGGCAGAGTTTCAGATGGTGGTGTATTACAAAACACGAAATTTTTTGAAAACTACAAAACAGTCTTCTGGAAACTCCTGACCAAGAAATCATACGAAATTCTTCGAGGAAACTACCATATGTGCTTGTAGGGGATGACGCATTTCCCTTGCGAATAGACCTAATGAAGCCCTTTAGACAAGCAGACCTTACATCAAATAAAAAAAAATAATTTCAACTACCGATTATCACGAGCAAGACGTATTGTGGAAAATGTTTTCGGAATAATGGCAGCCAGATTTCGAATATTTCACACTAATATTAATTTAGTACCAAAGAACATAGAATCCGTTGTAATGGCTTGCTGCATTTTATATAACTTTTTGATGGCTAAATCATCAAGAACATATGCCCCTACAGATTGCTTCGATTGTGATGATACACAAAAGGGTATAACAAATTTCGGTTTCAATTCTCGAGTTTCTAATATGTCTAACTTACAACGAAGACCATATGGAAATACAGTTAATGCAGCAAAAGAAGTTAGAAATGGCTTCATGGCGTATTTTTCTCAGGAAGGTGAACTTAGCTGGCAACATAAGTTCATTAGTTAAGAAAGTAACATATCGGTTGAATTCGTTGCAATTATAATAATAGCTGGTAAACTTCAAATTTCGTTTCTTTACTTTGGACTCGCAATTTATAATTTTGTAACATGTTTATTTTTGTTTCTGAGTTAAAAAATATATTGTGGTTGCTTCGCATCATTGCATAATAAAAATGAACAATAAACAGTACTGAGCATTACCTCGCTTCCACTTTTTTCGTCGTCGGAGATATTGCTTCGATAAGGCCTAGGAACTTCTTGGTCTTCCACAAATTTCAATAAATCATAATACCAAAGTTTGGGCTGGTAAATTTCATCGGCACCTGACCCCGTTTTCAATGAATCCTTTACTTTCTTTGTCTCTACACAAACTACTTCTTATGAATTTTCTTGAGAATACTAGGTTTTGTGCACAAGGGATCGACTTCCTTCCATTTTTCCACTAATTTTAAATACGCCGCGTCTTTTTTCGCACGGTCGTGATAGCTTTTAGATTTTATTTGCCAAAGACAAGGCTCGCTGCGGTGAATCGCGATAAATTCTTCTAAACACGTGTTTTCTATTTCACGTGACATGTCGTAACGAGATGAAACTCATCAACAAATTTTACGAACCAATTGTTCTTCTGGATACTGGACTGCTAGCCCGACGAACTGGCAGGCGACTGTACATACAGACATTCAGGTTCACCTGTGAGCTCATGAGGTCTGCCGGATGGACGAACATCATTTTGATTTTTCTCCGGCCGCCTGATCAGTTTTAACTGACAGGCCGACCGGAATATATACACGTTCAGGCGACCGGAATACATTTCCAGGCTTCAGAATTCCTTTCCTATACATGATCGTGGGACGGATTTTATTGAAATCGACGTGGACTCCGCGCCGTGATTATTGTTTCGAGGGCTAATTCTACCGACATATACAATATATAATAATGAATTTGTATATTGTCAATATAGATAATATTCATTAATCTGTATAGTTAGTAAAAAATTAGGATACAAAAAATCATCGGCAGCGCAAAATTTTTGTTGTTGCGCAAACCTGCAAACCCTATTACCAACCGCCACTGAATTATCCATAATTAAAGAAATAAAATTACGTTTAAAAAAGACTCCGTAGCACGTGGCTAGAAAGATTCCATCGAACGGCAGTGCTATCGCATTTAAAAGTCCCTCGTAACTACACGAGAAAATCGCCGGGTGCAGGTGCGCGTGGCACCCTTTAGTTTTGGAATTATCAAAAGTGCTGACACGAACTGACGATAGTGATAATATAATGTATTATTCCTTATACTGTGATATAATTCATTATTCCTTATACTGCGCTATCGGTACCTATCGATGGTTGTCTTTGAATTATCGAGTACTATCGATAGTAGCAACTACCGATAGTTTGCGACCACTATTGCTGTCCCATATACTATGCATAGAATATTTCCTATAGAGGATATTTTTTATATTATTTTTAGGCATGGAACTTTTTTTATGTGTGATTTTTTTATTACTTGTCAATAAAAATGTTATTGTTAATGGTATCAATGTTCTTTCTTAAATACTAAAACAAAAAAAATTTACGATAATGTAATCTTCCGTAAAACGACAAAATAAATTCACAGAAAAAAATAGTCAGCGCGCTAACGGGTAGTAATGAAAGAACTGTCAATTTCAAATTGACTTACAACTTAAGAATAGACTGTAGCTTAGTATCTTCGATCACTCCAAGTGTTAATGTCCGCAAAGTTACTCAGTTCACCTCGCTTCAATCACACACTTCCGGAATGACTCTAATTCTTGACTAGATTCTTTCTTAGTGGTTCTGGGGCTTTGGTTGGTCGGCTACCCTTACTTCCCTGACCGTAACTGAAAAACTCGCATGAAATCACAGTTTTTATTAGAGATGGGTTTTCACCCGGATTTTTCATTTTTGAGGGTTTATTCCCTGCACACATCCGGGAAAATTCCGGGTTTATTCCATTATAACCTCTAAATTTAACTTTTTCAATACGCCTAACTCTTACCAATTAAGCAATAATTTGTTGGTTTGTGCAGCTTGAAGCTTTTGATCAATTGACCAGTGTTTAGTTTATCAAAAAACAAACCAGAATCTGGATTTAATGAATTCTAATCTAAAATCGAACCTTAAATCTTGAAACTGCCGGGTGCTTTCAAGAAAAGATGGGAAAAAACCCGGGTAAAAACCCTAAAGTGGGTTTAAAGGTTTTTTTGGGAATTTTTCCTTCGCCCATCTATAGTTTTTATAGCCATAGAAAGTATCTTTTTCACTTTTAGCACTTAAATGCAAGAGCTACAACAGGCCCCGTCAAATCATTTTGAGAAGTTTTGATTCTGACGTAAGAATCAAATGAACACAGGTTTCTTCAATAAAACGCAACCACACAACAAATTTTTATTTTACAATAAAAAATAAAATAGATATTATTTACACCGCGGCTTTCCTCGAAGTGGCTTGTCAAAGTTGAGTTTCTCCATGAGACAGTTGAAACAGTCATATGTGCCTGGAAATAAATCAATAAAACAAAAATTAATAAGCAATATTATATCAATCCATTTGGAGAGGTTATGAGACATTTAGTAACGTTAGATGTTTTTAATGATGCTGAGATTAGATTATTTAAGTTTTATTTAAAAATAGATAGAATAAACTTTAAAATTGCTAGCGTTTGACTGCTTTTGATGCAGATATCCAAGAGCTATGACCGAATACGGAGTGAATTTTGTTATTCGGTTTGTAATACTTTGTAAATCATAAAATAAACTGCTAAACGTAATCGGCACAAGCAATTTTTCGAGTCATTTTCAATCAGCTGTAACTTTTTAAGCAATTAATTCTTTTAAATACAATCTGCACGGTCTGAAACCACATTTCCTCTAGATTAGGAAAGAGAATAATTTTGAAAAAAAAACTGATATTAACTTTATAATATAGGGTGTGAAACAAAGTGATGCAAAAATTGCAAAATTTTGATGTTCTGCCAGTTCGCAATAAGCTTTTTATTCCTTATCGTGTTTAGGTACGGAGTAAGCCAACATTCATATCTCGGGACCTTTTCGCCAGACTTTTTCTTAAAGCACTCTGAAATTTTATACAAGAGCGAAACGTAAAATGTGTGTAATTTGTGTTGCTGATATTAAGTCGTCGTAGTTTGAAAAATCTGGTAAAGAAACTTAATGTGTTTTCCTTAATTTGTTGACATATTGTCTGCAGATTGTTTCCCATTCAAAGAATTTTAAAATAAGTGTAGTATTTTCTAGTGAACTAGTATTAAAAAAATATGATACTATTATTGTTGATACTCGTGATTTATAATAGCAATTTATAAAGCAAGGAAAAGAAATTTCTTTCTATCATTACTCTCCAAAATTTTTTTTTTTAAACTAATAAATAAAATAACCTTTCTAGAGGCAAAGGGAAATTGAGTGTTGCCGTCGCATATAGCCAACGTCAATATGTCTAGACGTTTTTGTATCTTTTGTTTTGTCATGAAAATATGAAAATGAAGTACCTTAGTTATTCGGCCAAATTACCTTCATTGAAAATAAATAATAAAGAACACTGAAGAAAAATCCGCTCATTATGCTAAGTCATTCTGATCTATATATGCAGAATTATTCAACTTAAATTTCTTTTTAGTGGATATTCAATAATATTAATATCTTAATTGGGTGTAGTAGGAACGTGTACTGTTTACTTCGATGCAATAAAAAATGCTTCAAAGAGATACCAAAAAACAAAAATATTCCTTTCATTTAAAGTGTTTTTCCGATTTGTGTGTTTTCTGTAGCGCCATATATGAACTTTACATATGAACTTATATCAAAAAACGAGATACCGAATAGTGGCCATCAGATCTCTAAATATTATCTCTTTCAGCTAGGTGAAGTGTAAGTAAAAGAGCATAAATATAGTATACATAATAAGTTAATTGTCGTTTCTAAGTTAACATGTCAATAATAAATAATTTTAGTAAAAAAGAGTAAGTCAATACATAATTGTTTTTTTTTTAATAATTTTTCTTTGTAGCAAAATTTTAGTTTTGATTGGAAACAAATGAAATTATATTTTCCTCCAAGAAATGCATAAAGAAACACTTAATGAAACTTTTTTCTCAAGCAGAAACATCAAAACTATTAAAAAGAGATATGTTAAAATTTTTTGTCATTTATCTTATAATACATACACATAAATTAAAGTGTTTATTTTATATTACATTTTTATTGTTTCTTATTTCTCTGTCACATCACATAGCTCATTATTGTGTACCCAAAAGTGACTTTATTTCAGCAAAAACATATAAAAAATGGAGTTTTAAAGCTTTCTTAACTTTCTGCACACCTGTGATCATGTGCATCAATAGATAAGTAATTTTTGTCTCTACTGTCTTTGTTCTATCAATCTCCAATATGGCGCATATAAGGAAAAATAAAGTAGACTGTCACTATGCAAAAACTAGATGACATTGAAAAATCTGTCAATATCATGCAAAGCGCCACTACAAGAAACGTCGGAACCCCAAGTTTTATCATAATAGTATTATACCAAATGAGTTTTTGCATACTCTTACTTTTACCAAGATATTTCAGAAACCGCGACAGATCAAGCTAGTTTCAATTTAACCGACCCAGAAGTCTTACTTTTTCGGAAATCTCAATATGATACCATAGTTTAGCAGGATTTTTTTGAAACCTTTTATCAAAAATTATGATAGCTATTTTTGCATAAAAACTTTCAACTTCTAGTGAAAAACATAAATAAATTTTAATAACTAAATTACGCAACAAAAAAACAAAAAAAGAAATATATTTTTGTTTATTTGCGCACCCTGTGTTTTTTAACCATTAACATTTGACACAGACATGTTGATGCAAAATGTATTATTTTTACACATGAGCCATTATGTGTCCAAATATTTATGGGACACTCTGTATATCCGATGATACTGTTAGAATTGGTTTTGTTCGATTTGAACCGCCTAGTACCATTGCTCTTACTCGGTGCAATCGGTGTAAGCTGAAAGCGTCTAAGAAGTGACAAGTGACAACTGACGTAAGTCAATGTAAAAAAAGTATGTTAGAAAGTTGTTGGCGTGGGGTCCGTTGTTGTTAAGCAACATGGATATATTCTTCTAGTAATAATAATTAAAACGTGTATGTTTAATACGAAAATCTCGTGGAGTTTATTCCATTTTTATTTTCGGCTCTTCCTAAAATTCCAACAGGTTATTGGCCCAGTTACCCAGGTAGCCCAAGCAGCCCAGTCTCAGCCCCAGTGACCCAGTCGCCAGTCCATGCACCTTTTAGTGCGTAACTGCCTGAAAGTGCAAATAAAAAAAGAACCAAAATACGTGGCATTTCCACAGTTAAATGCAGACAACTTTGGAAACTGGAAAGTTTCGAGTTCGTGCATTCTTGGAAGAACGACAAACAGAAGAAACATTAAAGAAGACAATAATGGATTTCACGATGCTGGCCGGTGTGAAGCATTGAGGAATTTGGAGGTTTTTTAAATTTACAATAAAAAGGGCATCCAATTAAGTAGTTTAAAGCAACACAAATTTCGCAATAATCATATTTGTACCAAAACAATAATAAAAAAATAAACAAAAATTGAACGGTTTATTTACAAAATTAAGTTCAATTTATTAAGATCGTGTTAACGGTCGCGGTTAAGTATTAGACTACGTTGCCAATTTTCCTCTCAATATCCAGAAATTAGGCCTTTTCGGAAGCAGTATGTATCGGATCACGCAATTGCCCTAATGTTCAGGCGGCTCAAAGGCAAAATAAAACTCTAGTTCAGTTTTACTTTGCTTTTGGTTAAATTGGTTCGGGTTTGTTCAGTTCTGTTTTTCCGTTGGTTAGATTAGTTCCGTTATGTTTTTCCTTTGGTTTGATCAGTCCAGTCGTACTTGACTCTTAAAATGGCCCGTCAGGGCCGCACCTGCACCTTGCCGCAGCGGCCCTGCTACGGAGCTTGTTGATTGCTGCACATAAGTGTGGGCTCTGTTGGTCAGGTTAGTTCAGTTTTATTTTGTCTTTGAGTTCAGGTTTGGTTAGGTTCTGTTTTTGGTTAGGTTAGTTCGGTTGCTTTTTCTTCGGTCAGGTTAGTTCAGCTCTGCCTGTCCCTTCGCGCTTCTAGGTCATGAGCAAGCAGCTCCCCAAGGCCGCTACGGGGCCTGTTTATTGTCGCACATAAGTTTGGGCTCTGTTGGTTAGGTTAGTTCAGTTTTACTTTGTCTTTGGTTTGGTTAATTCTGTTTTACTTGTCCTTCAGGCCGACGCATGGGCATCAGCAAATTGTCGCAGTTCAGTTTTACTTTGCCTTTAGTTAGATTATTTCAAGTTAATTCAGTTCTGTCTTCCTTAGTTTAAGTTTAGTTAAGTTTTTTCTTTGATTTAGTTAGTTTAGTCTCTTTTCTTTTGGGTGAGGTTAGTTAAGGTTAGTAAAGATTGATTATTTCTTCACTTTTTTCTTTTGGCATGGCGGAGGAGCGATCTGTCATTGTCATGAATATCATTTCATATTTGGTTTCTTGGAGGTTGGAGGACAAAATAGTAGATTATGTCACTAGGAGTAAAAGTGGGTCTTTTCGTGCTGAGCCCAGAGATTGACGGCCGAAGCGAAGCTGAGGCCTGCAACTGGGCGAAGCACAAAAAGACATTTTACTCCGAGTAACATATACTACTTTTTTTCAAGCATGCAGAAATAAGTCTATTTCATAGTGATTCAGTTTTGCAATTTTCTCTCATCCTCTTTAAGCGGGTCTAGGTACTTACCCAATTAGTGGTGTATATTATTTGTAAAATAAATAGAATGTGTTAGAATGGTGGTCTTTAATGTTCAGTGGTTTTAATGGTATTAAATCATAACCAAGGGTTATGGTAAGCTAAAAATTTGTAGCATTATTATCAATACTAAATTAATAAAAATCACATTGACAGATAAATATGATGACGCGCATAACATTTAACAAACGAACTCAGAATTCGAGAACCTATGCGATTTCGACTAATAACGGTTTCGGGTGGTGCTCTCGAGCGCTCTGTGAATATTCCTATCGTTCGCTTTTTCAATAAGAATGTAAAGATGTCTAGTCTAGTTTCATCTAATGTTCAAATAATTTTGTTGAATGAAAATCGTTTATATGTGCGCCACCATGACAGTAGCGGTGACTTTAGACTTTACTTTTACTGCCTAGGACTTTTTTGCTACTTTTTTTGGTCTCAGGATTAGAAAGCCCACTTTAGGTGTGCGTACGGAGAAAACAAATGACGTACTTTTAATCCGCTTGGAAAAAAAAATTTTGGTTTGGTTATAAGTAAGGGGTGTTTATTAGAAAATTTCATCTAGCAGGTTACGAAATTTTAACATAAATGGATGACATAATCAAAGTAAATGGACTCTTGTTTCTCCATCCATTTCTTTTGACATTTCACAGCCAATTAGATGAAGCTTTCTAATGAACATATGGTATTTAATGAAATGAAATGATAAGAAGTTTTGTCGGTTCTAAGAATTTAATTTCAGTTCAGTTTTTGAACACCCCTTAAACCTTACTTAGTACTCCAAGCTATTTTTTTTCTTGGTAGAGGAACATATTATATTACATTATTTTTTTTTATAATTTTTGGTACAAATGTTCGCTTCACACTACTTAATTTCATGCAGTCTTCCTTGTAAACTTCAAAACTCCACGAAATTTCGTAATTCTTAAGACCCGCTTGACCAGGATTTTACCAAACAAAAAGTAATAGTTATTTGTGTACAAAGAGCGAAAAGTGATTTTTGGTCGCTCGATGTGAAACGTTAACGCGCGACGCAAAGCGGAGCGCGGATTGTGTCGAGAGCGAGGAAAAAACATTGGGCTAAAACACATATTTTTTTCTACAAATCATGCCAATAAATGACATTCATGATAGATTCGATAATTTTAATTGACAATGTCAAATATTAAAAAAGTGAAAAACAAATTGAGCAACTCAATAACTAAATACCAGCCAATAAAAACGATTTTGTTGCTTGCCGCGCGACAAAATAACATCTCACTAATTACTCGGTAAAGTACCTTTTTGTGCTTTCATTTGGAACCGCAAAATGCTGTTTTACGCTTGACTGTAGAAAAAAGAAGAATTTAAACTTAAGGATGCCAAAGCAAAGAGCATAATTGTCCAATGTGTATCGGAGAAGCACTTGGACATTTTAAAGGATGCTCTGACTGCCAAAATGCTAAAATCTCTAGAAAATGTTTACGAAATGAGAAGTGTTTTCACAAAATTGCATTGAAAAGAAAACTTCTTACTATGAACTACAAACTGATCGAGAAGCTGGAAGATCATTTTATGAGGTTTGAAAGTGTAATCAAGGAGCTTGAGAGCATACGATCAAAAATGGAAGAAGCAGACAAAGTGTCTCATCTTTTGTTGTCATTAAATGAGGGTTATTCATTAATGATTAAAGCCATAGAAACCATTAATACAGACGTGACTATGGAATTTGTGATGGCAAGCCTTCTGGATGAGGAGATAAAATTACAGACGAGACAGGTTGGGAGATCTAACCTAAATTTTGATTCCTCATTTAGAGCACCCAATTTTCAAAACTATGTGTGCTATAAGTGTGGCAAGCAAGGGCATAAAATAGCTGATTGCACACATAATGGCCGAAACAATAACTATCGAGGAAGAACAACTAATAGGAGGGTACCATCTCGAGGACGTGGTTCACACGATAGTACCAGAGGGTTTTCAGCACATCAAGCTAATGAAATCGCTGACCAAGATGTAATGTATATTGCATTAAATTCTGTAAAATTAATGAACAATCCAAACATTTTTATTCTTGACCCGGGTGCTACAAAGCATACTAGTCACTAGTGCTTCAGAAAACAACATGATAGATGTTAAAGTAAACATATGAGCATAACTATAAAGTCGGTGACCATAGGAGTGCCTAGTCTGAGAATGGCTACATCATTGGTCAGGTTGGTGGGGTTTTAACTGGGGCTATGTATAAACACTTTAACTACCAGTTTGCCTTGAGCAATGCATGGGTTAGATATGTTGTAAACCCCTACTATAACACCGATATTTGTCCTACAATAATCTGTTATCATACACCAAAATTCACCACCAGATACTTTGTGAGCAGCTGTGAGAACCGTCTGGGGATCTATGAGTACACCTCCACCAGCATCCCCGCTCTCGTGTTTTAATGTTTAAGATGTCAAAATAAAAGAAGAAGTAAACATCGAAACTGCCCGAAGTGGAGATGAGTGGCAAAAAAGCAAAGAATATTGATTGAAAAATGCCAGTGAACCCAAATCGGAATGGAGGCATTGATATTTCAAGAAAGTTTATTATATTATTGGAGGAAGCTATTTCCATATAGTATCTGGTTTCCAATTATTAAACAAGGGTTTTAATTTGTCACTTGATAAAAATTCACAAAACAAAAAACAAGCCAAACTCATTTTGACAAATCATACTTTCTTATGTAGGGGTATTAATGATTTGTTTGTTTTAGATATTACTTTTAATGAACATTTATGCTATAAAGCCGATAATAAAAATGAGATATCCGCAAAAGTAACTAGCACAGATATTTGGCGTCAAAGATTGGGACATATAAAGGTTTAAACTGTTGGGATTACCCCATACTGTGGAGAGTGTAGTAGGCAAAAAAGTCAGAAAATGACGACTTCTCACATTTTTTGGTTGTCAAATTACTTAAAAATAAGAGTTAAGCTGCCCAAAACTTGACCGGTTTTATAAATTTGATAAAAAGACAACATGATTATAAAACCAAAAGAGTCCTAACAAACAATGGGGGTGAGTTTACAAGTAGGTACTTTAAATTTTTTTTTCTGTAATTATCGAGGCATACAAGTGGAGAACACAATGGCATATTCTCTAGAACAAAATGGGTAAGCAGAGATGATAAATGGAATTTTGCAAGATAAGGTAAGGACAAAATTTGCAAGTACAAATTTGCCTAAGGAGCTTTGGGGAACGGCAATGTTATGTTCAGTTATGAGTTGAATAGGTGTCCAACAGCAGCAAATGAAGGAGTTCCACCAGTTGAATTGTGGTATGGAAACAATGATTTGTCGAAACTAAGAGTATTTGGTTGTACGGCTTGGAATGTCTCACTGCCAAAACGAGCAGTTTGACTTGGAAAAATGAGCAGAACCACACATAATGGTAGAATATTGTGGAGGTGGTTACAGACTTTGGGACTACAAAAGAAATTAAGTAGTAAATT
Organism: Taphrorychus bicolor; assembly: GCA_951812265.1. Lineage (NCBI taxonomy): Eukaryota > Metazoa > Arthropoda > Insecta > Coleoptera > Curculionidae > Taphrorychus > Taphrorychus bicolor. Next base: position 54,578 of record CATOSE010000140.1, on the reverse strand, counting down.
CAAGAGATGTAAGATTCGATGAAGCTCATATCGATTACAACTTTATAGTAGGACAGGACAGTCCAGAAGACAGGACAAATAGAAATGTACTAATAAATTTGAAAGAATTTAATGAAGAGGAACAGAAAAGTAAAGAAAACAGGGAAACAGAAGAAAATGAAAGTGAACTTTATTCTGATACAGAATCCTCAGAAAATTCAGAAGAGGACGAAGCTATTGAAGAAAACCAGTGCATCTTGTGCAGATGTCCAGAACTGGAAGATAAATTACGCCACCACAACACATCAGGGATTATGAAATTTACTCAGACTACTGTCTAATGTCGGCAGAAAATGGTCCTGAAAGTTATAAAGAGACAATGAAAAAAGAAGACTGAAAAATTGCAATCAAAAAGGAAATAGATTCACAGGATAAGTTAAATACATTTGAAGGAGCAGCTCTACTAAAAGGAAAGCAAGCGATACAAACAAAATGGGTATTCCGAACAAAAGAGGATGATCCTAAGAAAGCCAGGCTGGTAGCTAAAGGATTTCAGATCAAGGAGTAGGATTCTTTAACCCCAGTATATTCACCTGTAGCCCGGATGTGCATAATCAGACTACTTCTTTCCACATACCTAAGTAAAGATTGGATGATTAGGCAATTGGATGTGTCATCCGCATTTCTGAATGGTAAGTTGGATGGCGAAGTTTATGTTCATCGACCAGAAAGATTTAAATCTAGTGCAGCAATTCTTAAATTAAATCGAGCTTTATATGGATTGAAGGAATCATCTAAAGTTTGCAAAGATACTTTTAATAAGTTTCCAGAAAAATTGAACTTTAAACGATCAGACAATGACTGTTGTCTTTATTGTAGCAAAGATATCCATACATCTTTGTTCTCTCCATAATCATCCATACATCTTGTCATCAAGTTTATGATAATAACCCAGACAAAATTTATTGAAAAACTTTTAGAGAGATTTAATATGAGCGATTGCCATGGGAAAAGTACACCAATGGAAAAAGATTTCCAGTTCAACAATAAGAGTGATATAATTTATGATTGGAGGACTAATGTATATAGCATTAGTAAGTAGACCTGATATAATGTTCTCAGTCCCATACTTGAGCAGATTTTTTTGAGACCAACACAAGAAACATGGACCGCGGGGAAAAGAGTGCTTTGCCACCTGGAGCAGAGTACATTGGTCTTAATTATGAGAAGACTAAAGATATTAAACCAAATGTAGCCTATTGTGATTCTGATTGGGCATCAGATAAAAGAGACAGAAAGAGTGTAAGTGGGCGTTTTATTTTTCATGGAAAAAATCCTATATTGTGGTTTTAAAAAAAAACAAATTTGTATTTCTATTGCTGAAGCAGAATTTGTGGCTGATGCAACAAATTCTGCTTACTAAATCTTGTGCAAAAGGTTTACTAAGCCAACTGCACAAGATTTAGTAAACCTTGAAGGTGTTTTGACTGACTTTGGAAGCAAGGCAAAAGGATTATTACTTTGTGAGAATCAAACTACAATTTTGATGCCTAAAATTAGTGAGAATTCAAAAATGTCAAGACATATTGATATCAAGAGTCAATATGTTAAGATTAGAAGCTGAGAAGGCAATATCGATTGAATATTTTTCTACTTCTGAGAGCTGATTTTCTGACCAAACAATTATGTAAAGATAAACTTGTGCACTTAAGGGAAAAGGCTAATGTTGGAATTCGATGAGAAGTCCTTAGTGCAAGTGCTCTTACTCGGTGCAATCGGTGTAAGCTGAAAATGTCTAAGAACTGACAAGTGACAACTGACGTAACTCAGCGTAAAAGAATATGTTAGAAAGTTGTTGTTGTGGGGTTTCTTGTTGTTAAGCAACTTGGATGTATTCTTCTAGTAATAATAATTAAAACGTGTACGTTTAACACGAAAACCTCGTAGAGTTTGATCAATTTTTTTTCGGCTTCTCCTAAAATTCAAACAGACACCTGCCTCAAGGCTGATATATAATGGTATCAATCTATCACTACTGAGTGATATGACAAATATTTAAATAAATGTCATCAGTGCCTGGAATTAAAAATTCATTTTTATACTTTGGTAATACTTTATATCATAAGGTTGCTAGTTGAAATTCTAGTTAAACTGTTGTTCCCCTGTCCGCTGAAGCCACTAAAGTTTTTGGGTCTCTTATAAGTCAACCGAGCTGTCTAGTGCCACTAAGAAACTAATTTGGACCAGAGAAGGTACAAAAATTAAGTAATATTTATTAAAACAAATGTCCAACAATTAGGGAAAAAATATTTTGCGGACAAAGAAATATATGAATATTGTTACGATTCGCAGCGACGCCGCATGGGAGGCGGGGCAACGCGTGTGTGGCTGGTGGAGCTTCGCGACCTACCCGCTCTGCGTCATGGCTGACACGAGTGATTTATTGCTCGGTTTAATCTAGAAGGCAGTTGTTTACAACCTTTTTTTATGTCAGATTATTCAAGATATTCAAGATATATAAAGAACTTTCTAGTTTTTTCTGTAATTTTAGGATTGTGTATAAAAAGCGCATAGAGCGGGCGGTTAAGAGTAGTCTTATTTTAAGCGAGCTATAAGTAAGCTAAAGTACGAAGTGATAATAGAAGGCTATAAAGTGTTAAGTAGTGAGTTATTTAGTAGTCGTGTGTATTTGTAGAATAAATAAATAGTGTTTTCGTGTTAAATCGTTACACTGGAATTATTGAACCCCGTGTTCGCAACAATTGGTGTCAGAAGTGGGATTCCAGTGGGAATTTGAGGACTAATATTGCTGAACTGTAAGTGAGTGTTTCATTGCCGGACCTTACGTGTTTATGCCAGTGACCCGAAGCCTGCATCAAGCGATGGAAGATCAACTTGCCGCCCTGCTGTCCCTCATGCAACAACAGAGGGCAGAACAGGAAAAACGTGATCAAGTACAGGAGCGACGTTATCTAGAACAGAAGGAAGAACAGAAACGGTTTAAAGAAGAATTAGTGAACCATCTCACAGCTAGGGAGCAACAATTGGAAGAAAGAATAATGCAATCCGTTAACGAAGGACTCGAAGCTGTCAACCAGAAGTTTCTCGAGCTAGAAAAGAAATTCCGGGAACAACTTGAGGACGACAACGTGTCTACAGAGAGTTTTAGCACATCCAACGCTAAAATTAAGCCTCCCGATTATGACGGTACTACGGCCTTGGAAATTTATAAAACCCAATTTGAGGCAGCTGCAAAAGCTAATGGCTGGTCCGAGCCCCAAAAAGCTACATCACTAGTGGTAGCACTTCGTGGAAAAGCGGCTGAATTACTCCAATCTCTGTCGGCAGCTGATCAAAGTAATTATGCAGCAACACACTCTGCAACTACGATTTGGAAATGAGCACAAAGAAACCGTGTTCCAGGCCCAGCTGACGATGAGACAGCAAAAGTCAGGTGAATCCTTACAAGAATTTGAGGCGGACATAGACAGACTCATTCACCTGGCATATCCATCGGCCCCTGAATCTTTTCAAATGCAATTTGCCGCCGAAAGGTTCATTGAGGGAGTTCGCGATAGTGACATGAGATACCACTTACGTCTAGTAAGGCCCAAGGATATCAGCGAGGCACTAGTTCGGGCCCTGGAATTCGAGGCGTCACGAGTGTCATCTGGTTCTTCTCCACGTGTACGAATGGCAACTTGCGATGACGAGGAGGATACGTCAAGGAATGAATCCATGGCCAGTTTACATAAAACGATTAAGGATATGGCAGTCAATATACAAGCCCTGTTGGGAAGGACGCCTCGATCAACAGACAATCGGGACATAAAATGTTTTAACTGCGGCAGACTGGGTCACATCAAGAGTAACTGCCGTAATAGGGCAAGAAGTACGTCGCCGTCGTTTAGAAGACCGAGCGGCGACCAAGACCGCCCTAGGTCCCAGGAAAATTAATTCAGGTCAATGCAAGGGGGCAATTGACCGGGCCCGTTAAGACCCCCAGGATCTTTTAAGTCAATAGTTTGGGTGAAAAAAGTCTTACAGTGGCCGGACGCCTTAAGGGACTGAAGATCCAGATTACCACAGATACAGGGGCAGATGTGACCATTGTAAGGCCAGATAAACTTGTCGGATATACCATACAACCATTGCCCAACCCTATTATGATAAAATCAGTCACTGGAGAGTCTTGCCCTATAGACGGAGAAGCCGATGTCACCATCATTATTGGAGAAAGACTCGAAGTTCGGCATAAAGTGTTGGTTGCCAGGATCAAAGACGAGTTTATTTTGGGAATGGATCTCATCAGGAAACATGGATTCTCCTATGATCACAAACGGAGTATTCTCACATTTGGAGATAAGGAGTTTGCATTCACCAATGGAAATGTGGAAACTAGTGTCCGTCTACTGGTGGTAGAAGATGTGAAAATTCCTCCAAATTCAGAACAAATTATCACAGTGACTTCTGAAAATGCTCCTGGGTGATCCATAGGACTTATAGAACCTAACCTGGATTTGACGACTGAAATCATGGTAGCCCGAACTTTGACCGACACGAAGAAGACTATGCCAGTACGAGTTGCCAATATTGGAGAAAGGACCATCAAGCTCAAAGAAGGAACAGTTCTTGCCAATTATGAGTCAACCGATGAGTCAACCAATGGGTATGCAATTGTGTCGAAACAGAGACATCCAAAAATAAATCTTCTAACCAAGCTTCCCCAGAAGTTACTGATGCTTTCAAGCGACAGTGGAGTCACCTGTCAAAGGAACAACTTCAGTCTGCTATAAAATTTGCTGTGGATGAATCTGATATGTTTAACTTCAAGAGCAACGACAGTCAAACCGATTTAGTTGTCCATAAGATCAACAAAGGAGATGCCCAGCCAATAAGACAACACCCACGAAGGGTCCCTCTAGCTAAGCAACAGGAAGTTAACAGTTTGCTGAATGAAATGTTAAAGGAGGGCGTCATAGAAGAATCATCTAGTCCATGGTCGTCGCCTGTGGTTCTTGTTAAGAAGAAAGACGGTTCAACGCGGTTCTGTGTTGACTACAGGAAACTTAATGATGTGACCAAGAAAGACAGCTACCCATTGCCACGTATAGACGACACGTTGGCCACTTTATCGGGATCAAAGTGGTTTTCCACTCTAGATTTAAAAAGTGGGTACTGGCAAGTAAAGATTGCTCCCGAAGACAAAGAAAAGACTGCGTTTTCTACTGGTTCTGGGCTATACCAGTTCAATTCATCGACTTTCGAGCGACTAATGGAACTTGTCTTGAGGGGGCTGACTTGGAAAACTTGCCTGGTATACTTAGATGACATAATTGTCATGGGACGTAATTTTGACGAGCATTTGAAGAATTTAAGAGAAATCTTCAACAAGTTGCGGAATGCTCACCTGAAGTTAAACTACAAGAAATGCAGCCTATTCCAAAAGCAACTCGAGTACTTGGGGCATACTATCTCAGAACAAGGCATTAAAACTAGCCAAAATCTGCAATTAAAGATTGGCCAGTTCCCCGAGACAAACACGAAGTAAGGAGTTTTTTGGGACTATGTACTTACTACAGGAGATTTGTAGAGGGATTTGCCGACATCGCAAAACCGCTGCACAAATTAACGGAAAAGAAAACACCATTCTTGTGGAACCAGAATTGCAGTCAGGCGTTTGCAAGGCTTAAAGCTGCCCTTTGTTCTAGTCCGATCTTGGCTTACCCTATAAAGGACAATCTTTATTTTGGAAACGGATGCAAGTAACTGTGGTCTAGGTGCAGTACTCTCTCAAAGACAAAACGGGCAAGAGAAGGTCATTGAGTACTACAGTAAGACTTTAAGTAAGCCAGAAAGAAACTATTGCGTCACTAGAAAGGAGCTGTTGGCCATCGTTAAAGCAGTCGAATATTACCATCGCTACTTATATGGAAAAAGATTCCTGATTAGAACTGACCATGGAGCCTTGAAATGGTTATTACAGATGAAAAACTCTGAAGGCCAAATAGCCAGATGGATAGAGCGCCTGCAGCAGTACGATTTCCAAATTGAACATCGACCAGGGAGGTCTCACGGAAATGCCGATGCATTTTCTAGACGGCCGTGTAAAGAAAATTGTCGGCATTGTCAAAGAAATGAGCAGCGTGAGGGATTTCCATCTGTAAGGAGAACGTCGGTGGAGATAAACGATGGCTGGACCGCACAAGCGCTTCGAGATTGACAAATGAATGATCCAGATATTGGACCCATACTCTTGGCAAAGACTGATGACAAGAGACCAGAGTGGCAAGAAATTGCTGGTAAAAATCCAAACCTGAAGGCGCTATGGGCCCAGTGGCACTCTCTTAGAATAGAAAATGGATTACTGAAGAGAGCGTGGCAGAGTCGGGATGGCAAGACCGTAGTCAATCAGTTGGTTGTTCCTGGAAGCAGAAAATCGCATGTACTACAGGAAATGCACGACGGAACCAGTGGAGGTCATTTTGGGGTCAATAAAACCTTGGCCAAAATTAAAGAGTGGTTCTACTGGGTGAATTATCATGAAGACGTCGAATCTTGGTGCCGCAAGTGCGAAGTTTGTTGTGCCACAAAAGCACCTCGAACAAGATCATGGGGCCGAATGCTGCAGTACACTGTAGGTGCTCCATTCGAAAGGATAGCAATTGATGTCGCGGGACCATTTCCTCAGACAACAAATAGAGGCAACAAATACATCTTGGTCGCCATGGACTATTTCACTAAATGGCCTGAAGCGTACGCCCTGCCAAATCAGGAAGCAACGACTGTGGCAAAGGTGCTAGTAAATGAAATGGTCTGCAGATTTGGAGTCCCTCTCGAACTTCATTCTGATCAGGGCCGAAATTTTGAATCGGCTGTTTTCCAGAAGGTCATGGAACTTCTCGGAATTCGCAAGACCAGGACAACTCCTTTGCATCCACAGTCGGATGGGATGGTGGAGAGATTTAATCGGACCATGGAACATTACCTGTCTAAAATGGTGGCAGATCATCAGCGAGATTGGGACCAACATCTACCCCTCATGTTGATGGCATACCGAACCTCTACGCATGAAGCCACTGGTTATACTCCGGCGAAAGTGATGTTCGGAAGGGAAATGAGGCTTCCTGCAGATTTGATGCATGGAACACCAGAAAAAGACTCGCTCAACTCTGAGAACTTTGTGGAGGAGCTCAAGGAGAGGCTGGAACTGCGGATATCAAGTGATCGAGCCAAAGCAAGATATGACTTACTAGCTAACTCCCGCGGCTTCCAGGATGGTGATTTGGTGTGGCTATACAATCCAGGGCGAAAGGTGGGGAAGTCGCCCAAACTTAGCCAAAATTGGGAAGGACCTTACACAATTATAAAGAAGATTAATGACGTGGTGTATAGAATCCAGCGGACCCCCAGGTCAAAGATAAAGGTCGTTCATTTGGATCGATTAGCACGATACCATGGAAATCTATCTGTTCGGGACGAACAGCCTTAGGAGGAGGGCAATGTTACGATTCGCAGCGACGCCGCATGGGAGGCGGGGCAACGCGTGTGTGGTTGGTGGAGCTTCGCGACCAATCCGCGCTGCGTCATGGCTGACACGAGTGATTTATTGCTCGGTTTAATCTAGAAGGCAGTTGTTTACAACCTTCTTTTTTTGTGAGATTATTCAAGAATTCTTATAAAGAACTTTCTAGGTTTTTCTGTAATTTTAGGATTGTGTATAAAAAGCGCATAGAGCGCGCGGTTAAGGGTAGTCTTATTTTAAGGGAGCTATAAGTAAGCTAAAGTACGAGGCGATAATAGGCTATAAAGTGTTAAGTAGTGAGTTATTTAGTAGTCGTGTGTATTTGTGGAATAAATAAATAGTGTTTTCGTGTTAAATCGTTACACTGGAATTATTGAACCCCGAGTTCGCAACAAAATGAATATGAACAAGAAGAAGAAGAAGATGCTGAGATGGACCAAGATGTCATTAGGGTGGATAAAACTTTATAAAAATTAAATTAATATATATATGAATGATTGATGACTCTCCCTTTTAATAATCACCTAATAATCATAAAGGTAAGTGATTTATATATACCTATATTGAATAAAATAGAGCAAAAATAAGATTTACTGATCAAAACCCACAAAAAAAAACCAAAAACCCAAAATTACATATAACAAAATCTGGGTTTTTGCCAACCCTGCTTAATATCGACCGGCACTGGTTCCTGAATATTAGCTACTCTTCTAATCATCATTGTATATGGATGTATATGACTAGATTAACCAGTAAAAAACAACACTTGCACTTACCAAAACCTCTGTTTTGCATGTGAGAATGGAAGTGTAAGCTTCCAAGTAGACTCTATGGCACTTTTTCACTATTTCTAGACCTTTAACGGTAATGTCTTTGCAGTCGCCTAAGCCGAGACCTATTATGTAGAACATCCTATGTGCAAATTCTTAAGAAATCAACGAAAAACAAAGAAAATAAAAAAAAACACACTTTTTAAGTTATAGGTATTTTGAGTTATCAGTATATAGGGCGTCCCATTTTAAACGTTCCACTCGAATATCGCGATCATCAAAATCATAGAGTACAAGAAAATTTTTTAAATAATTATTGTGTAACTAAAGGGAACTCAAATCTCAAATTAATACATTTTTTATTCCTGAATTGGATTCAGTGCTTAATTCTAAATAAAAAAGTAATAGGTACATTTCGGATAAAGTTTATGGATCGATTTTGCGATATTCAAAACTAAATCTTCAGTTTTGTGTTTTTTCTTTTTCGGTTATTCACATAATTTTTATTTTTTTTACCGGACGAGTTATTTTTTACCTGCATACGTGTCACTTTATCAGTTGTAGTTGTTGAGTATTTTGACTTATGCTGTCAATAAAGTGTCAGGATTATTTAAATGTGCATTATCCCATGCGTGTTAAAAACAAAAAATGGCAAAAATGTCTAGAGATATTGATATTGGCTATCTAGGACGACATCACTCAATTTTCCCTTACATCTAGAAAGGTTATTTTATTTAATATTGCTATTATAAGTCACGAGTATCAAAAATAATGGTATCATATTTTTTGAATGCTAGTATACTAGAAGAAAAAGCACTTATTTTTAAATGTTTTAAATAATTAACAATCCGCAGACAATATGTCAATAAATGAGGGAAAACAACTACGACGATTCGAAAATATCAGCAACAAGAATTTCACACATTCTACGCTTCGCTCAGTATAAAAATTCTGGCGTGCTTTAATAAAAAGTCTGGCGAAAAGGTCGCGAGATATGGATGTTGGCTTACTCCTTACCTGAAAACGATAAAGAAAAAAGTTTATTGCGAAATGGCAGAACATTAAAATTTTTTCAACACGTTGTTTCACACCCTATATAATAAAGATAATGTCGGTTTTTTTTCAATTGGGTTCGATTCGAAAATACAAAGACACCGTTGGCTTCCGGTATAATTGAGAGTGCTATCGTGAAAATATTTTTGATCAGTTGCTTCCACCGACTTTGAAAAACCGAAAATGTACATATCGATCAGCTGTCCTTTCGAAGAGAGATTGCGCAAGTATGTCTTTGTTGTTACAGTATAGCACCCAAAGTCGGAGGAAGACCATCGACATCAAGCAGCAGCATTTCATTGAGCAGAGTAAATAATACTTTTTCTACGACTACCTCGAAAATAAACAAATGCGCACTATTAACTACCGTTGAAAATTGCATATTGCAAACAGCGCGCGTAAAGTGCACTTTGCGCACGCTCCCATACAGAAGCGTATGCAAAGTGGACTTTGCACACGCTTCTGATTGTTTCGCACAGGCTTTGCATATAATTTATAATATGAATGATGAGTTATAAAGAAAAATCGCAGTCGTAGAAAAAGTATCGTGTGCAACACGTACGAAAATCACTCTTCCAACTCTTGTGACGTTGTATCACTCGCCTACAACTCGTGTCCAAACCGTCACACTCCTATGAAAAGTGCAATTTTCGACACTAGTTGCACAATATACTATTACGGTACGATGGAACAAATCATTTGGTTACTTACACAGAAGGTAAAAAAAGAAGACGGTGTGCTGTAGAGGGCTGTACCTCCATAGTATGTACTATGTGTTCTAAATGCAAGGTCAGAATGTGCATTGAGTGTAACTCAATATTTCACAACAATACAATATAAGAATCTTGTTATTTGTAGATGCAAAAATATTTTTTTCTTTCATGTTCGAGTTGTTGCGCAAGGACTGGCGTTGCCGTGCAACAACGACTTCAATAAAAATGATTTTTTTTATGCAAAATGTGTCATCTCCAAAAGAAATTTATTTGAGCACTTGTAAATTTCGATGATAAGAAACTCCGTACTTAAAGGGTTAAGTAGTTTCCATAATCAATCGATGCAGTTATTGGAGCACCCTTCTGTATATAAAAAAATTCATAGCTTGTTATCTACTCATTTAATCAGCTATTTTTAGAAAATATATCAGTATCTGCAAGTTTTAAAAATCAAGCCTAAAACTTATTTGGGCTTTTTGTCTAATGTAAGCAATTTCTATTGGCTCTGTGGCAGGATGTCGTGGAAACGGCGTGGTTAAGACTATCGAAGTATTAATTTTTAGGGGTTTTTCTCCATAATGCAATACTGCTTTGATACGTAAAATTTATTCACTTGAAGTTATAGAAAAATTTACATTATATGTTATAAAAAATTTAGCATGTAGCGGTAATGCCTATATGATAAATTGTGTTATATTCTTATCACCTATGCAAAAGTACTTGGAACGACATTAAAATTGGGATTTCATAATATTTTTAAAATTCGTACAATCTAGGCTAAACTCCGAGCATTCTTCATAACAAACCGAACCACAACAATATATCATATTATTCCGTATTGTTCGTTTTTTCATGTCGTTCTCGATCTCGAGTTCCACGTTAACGAGGCCAAATTTTATGTCGGACCGAAGGAACGAATTAGGAACGAGCATGTGAACCCGGTACAACTCGTTCCACCTCAGGACAGACATTCACACAGACAAGACAGTAATGCACAATAGACCTGACATCGTCTTTCAAGACAAGGTATCAAAGTCAACATAACTAATTGATATAGCCATTCCATCAGACCAGAATACTCTAAAGAAATACTCAGAAAAGAAAACTAAATATCAGGAGCTCCCTATTGAAATTGAGAGGCTATGGAAACAAAGAACTTTTCAGATCATGTCTATTGTTATTTCTCTGACCGGTGATCTGTGCAGGGATATCCAATCAGTGGCACAGAAAGCAGTTATACTGCACACATGCAACATCATGAGATCGTTTCTTAATGAAACATAACTTCTGATGGACTTGGCTGAGTCCCGTCTATCAGAAAAAATCTGCCAGCTAAACATCTAGCTGTGAATTCCTAACCAGGAACGACGCATAATAATAATAATTTATTCATGCCAAAAGAAAAAATGAATTGTTGGCAATTCAGCTGGGGTGTTTTCAGCCATTTTAATCAATTATATATTACCCATTCACTTACTTTTGACATATAGTCCTGTGACATATAACCTTTGAAACCTTCAATTTTTTTATACCCATCTCCTTATTACTTATTTATATTACTTACGGGTTTCGTGCATATGACGTCATTATGCCAGAATTTTGGGAAATATAACCTCACTTTAATAATTAATTATATAACGTTTGCAATAAAATTGTTTTTTTTGCATTAATTTTAAATCCTACTTAGGCCTTTTTGGGGGATCCAAACTTTAAATTTAGTTATGTTGATGCAGAAGCACACAAATACAATATATTTTTTTGTTTTCAACCAATGTAGTCACGTGCCGCACGAAACCCATTCCTGGATCTATAAAATCTTTCTATTAAAAGTATGGTTGCAGTTATCTACTCACTGCATATGAGCTCTTTTACAAAACGTTAATATTTCTTTAGTGTAGAAATCTACAAAAAGAGAGGGACATACTCATGCTATGAAACAAGGTGCACATAAAATGCATGCATACCGCCATCAAAATTTGACCAGGAACAGTGTTTATCTGCACTTTGGATATGGTAGGTACAACGCTCTGCCTCAGAACACTCGGCTTCTTTCCAAGGGGCAGTTCGGCAGAGAAATAAAAAACCGTTCTTCTTGAATGTGCTAGCTACTGAGTGATTTTGAGAAAATTTATAAGCTGATATATGTTTTTTTTTATATAATGCGAGCAAACATCGAGGAAATTAATTTGATTTACTCAAAGTCAAACTGATGACAGATATTAAAGTAAAACTACATTAAACCATCCTAACAATTTGTAGGGAAGTTGTTATTGGTATTTACCTTCACCTGCTTTTAATTTACTGGTTAAAATCTTGTCAATCACATTTTTGGAAAACTAGTTTATGGATCATTAGTATGTCGCGTTTTTGGCAGAATCATTCCTTTAGGCTCTGTTTCTCATTCGACTGGCAAACTTGGTGATATTGTTAACCTCTTGGCAAGAAAAATGATCTGTTTTTGAATCGACTGTTAAATTTATTATGCGGATAAATGTCATTTAACAGTGAGATAAGTTACCAGGCAAATATTTCCGCTGGTAGGAAACAGTGATACTCTAACCTTACAAATCATTCATTTTTGTTTATGTTGTCATGTTGTTGTTTAACTTTATTATTATTTGCTCCTAATTTGAAAAAGATTAGATAAATTGAATCAAGGAAAAACGTGGTGCGTAAATAGAGTAAAATGGAAGAATTGTTTCCTGTAAACATATTAGACTCTGATTCTGACGATGACATAGAAGAGTACAATCATTTGATAATTAGACGACCGTACAGGATACAAGAGCGAAAAAATCATTTCAATTTTTGGGAGGATCTCGAATTTAGAAAGAGGTTCCGATTATCCAAAGAAACTGTGCATGTCCTGCTAGAACAAATCAGACACAATTTGCAGCACCCTACTGAAAGGTAATTACTATTGTACATAGGTACAGGGTGTCCCTTAATTAGGTGGCCAAACTAGGAAATCCTTAGGCGAAAATAGGGCAAAAAGTTCAAACGAACATAGGCCCATAAATGCTTTGTCTCCATCAAGATACATGGGGTATATATATTTTTTTCTTTATAGTTTACGAGTTTTTGAGATACATAGATCAAATTTAGAATATGGGTAACCATTTGTAATGTACTTTATTTGATATATGAACCAATAGCAAAAATCTACCGAGTCTTATTTTTTCTGGGGTTGTGTCTCCTTTTAGCCTCCCAAACTTTTATGTAGCACTCCATACTGTTCATTTCTTCTTAAAAATCTGAATTCTCTGTTCAAGTTAGAAACTTTTGAATAGGAATAGTTATGGGAAAATTAAGTGAATTTAATTAATTAAGTAATTAGATTTTGAAGAAGAAATAATCCGTGGTGTGCTACAAAAAGTTTCAGAGGGTAAAAGTGGACACAACTCCAAAAAATATATATATAAGACCCTGTAGAATTTTGCTATCGGTTGATATATCCGAAAATGTAGATAATAAATAGTTACCCATATTCCAAACTTGAGTTAAACATCTCAAAAAACTCTAAGAGCTATAAAGAAAAATTTTGCCTAAGGATTTCTCAGTTTAAGTTTGGCCACCTAATTTCGTAATATCCGGTACGTACGATTGTCATATAAAAAATATCCCTAAAGTACCCCCTAACGAAGATACAGGGCCTCAAAAGAGTACCCAGCAATTTAACTTTTTGTCTTTAACTTTTGAATCGTCCTGTATAAGTTAATGCATTTTAATATTTTATGTAGAACATAAACGCTCAGTAAACCATACTACTGCAGATGATGTTTTACATCCTCAGGGTAGTCAGAAGCAGAATTTCTACCACACTCACTGGGCAAAGTTTTGACATGTGTCATTGCGCAGAACTCTAAACTGAATTTTTAAATACCTTTGGACCTTCCTCTCTAAAAAAGTACTCTTAATTTTTTTTAATAAGTTGTTCTATAATTAATTAGGTTTTACCTCCATATAGCTTAGCTGCATGTTAGCACATTTGCTATTGGAGGAATGCTCCCAATCTATTATACAAGAACTCAATTTTCTGGAAAATGGCTAATTTATCGAGACAAATGGAGAGTACCTACCTTTTCTAGGCAGGAATGTCAAAGGTATTTAAATATTGGGTTTTTAGCTCTGTAAAGTGACACACACCTGACAAAATTTTGGCCCAACGAGTGTGGCGGTCTATTCCTGATTACCTTGAAGGCGTACAACATCCACTGTAGTATGGTTTTGTGAGGCATTATAATCTACCTAAAATATCAAAATTTTAATAATTTATACAGGACGATTCAATAGTTAGACCAAAAAACCAAGTCACTGGGTACCCTTTTAGGACCCTGATTCTCCGTTAAGGAGCATTTTAGGTATATTTTTATATGCAGAGATTTTGCAGGAGTACATAAAAGCACTGTATGACACGTAGTAAGAAAGGTAACAAGAGCAATTTGCTTACTAAAAGACGAATTCATTAATCTTCCTGATGAAAATGAACGACAGATGATTCAACAAGGTTTTTACAATATAGCTGCATTTCCTAGAGTTGTGCTAGCTATAGATGGAACTCATGTAAGAATAGTAAGTCCAGGAGGGAATTTAGCTGAACAGTTCCGTAACCGAAAAGGCTACTTTTCCATAAATACAATGGCTGCCTGTGACCATCAACTTAAAATTAGAAACATCGTTGCTAGATGGCCTGGCGCAGCAAATGACATAAATGTATTTATGCATTCTGCCTTAAAAGCCCATTTTGAATATGGTATGAACAACTGTATTATTCTTGGTGATGCAGGATATCCCGTAACCAAATATCTTCTAACCCCTCTTGCAAATCCGAGAACACCTAGGGAAATTAGATATCAAGAATCTCACATAAGAACACGCAATGTGATTGAAAGGTGTTTTGGAATATGGAAAAGACGGTTTCCTTGTCTGGCATTGGGACTAAGACTTAAAATAGAAACCATCCAAGACATTATAATTGCTACAGCTATTTTGCATAACCTTGCAATAATCGAAAATGAACCAAATGATCTCGCAGTTGATCCAGATGTTCAAGAATTAATAAATGAGGTAATTCCCCAAGATGATATCATTCAGGGTGGCGCAGCTTATAGAACTGAAATGATTACCGAGTACTTTGCTCTACTCTAGTGCCTACTTTAATGCGATTATGATAACATTTTTAAAAGAGTATAATAAACACACAAAAAATAATTTCATTAGTTTTATTCACATTTTTAGGTAATTATACGTATTATAATGATTAATAATAAAATAATTAAATAAAACTAGTCGCCTGGGTAAGTTTTTTTAAAGTTTGTTGTTTAATTTTTAGTTCTTCTCTTTTGATTTCGACGTCCAATTTGGCACTTTCATATTCTTCTTCTAATTTCTTTATCTTCAATAAATCTTCCCTTTTTTGCTTTCAATAAGATCTTTTGTATATTGAATTTGGAGATCTATCAGTTCCTTTTTTGTAGTTGATTTGCTTTTCTCTGAACTGCAAAATCTATTATATCAGCGTGTCGCTCACTGAGTTTTAAAGTGGCACATTGCCATTTTTGGGGTTCTCCACAAATAATCTTTGTACTCTTTTAGCTTAAGATATAAAGCAAAGTTTTCAGATTTTGGTTATTATGATTCTATAAAATCATCTTTTATTTTAGTTGTGCCATATTCGAATTCTGGGAGCAATGTGTACATATAAAATAAAAGTGTTTAAAATGTAATTTGTATGAAAATTAATGCATGGCAATATTTTTAAAATATTTAAATACAGCGCGAGTTTCAACACCATGGATAGAACAGGTGCCAAGTGGGGTACCTCAAAACATGTCAATTTTATTGTGGGTTCTGAAATACGTCATCGACATTGTTCGCTTTTCTGATATAAGCAAAATAAAGATGGACAGAAAAAAAGGTAAGTTACTTATTACCACTTTGAAAATGTTTCCTGAATATCTAGTAATTTGTTTTTGCTCAATTTAGTTGGTTTTGACTTCCCATGATAAAAAAGGTGGACTGTTAATTTTCAGTAAGGTTAAAAAATCCATACATTCGTAAGTGTAGCCCATCCGAGGACTCTAGCTAAATATCTCTAGCTACCCTGTTCTCTAGCTAAATATCTATTTTAATGAAGCCTCAAGCCTCTTCAAGTCTCTGGTAAGTAAGGATTTGAATAAAAAAAAACTTTTTCCAAGTTTCTACATGCACCTGTTCTGTGTTGATGTCCACATTGTAAATATTGCTTCTTGCATATTTAACTAAAGTTTTTATGAAAAAGGTAAAAAATATCAACCTTTCATTATATTTATTGTTGAATACATGTTGAAAATCAATAATACTTTTTAAACCTACCATTCAATTCTTTTGCCAGGGGACGTTTTAGCCTAGCAGGATTCCACTTTGTTGAACTTGGAGTTGATGTGGTTATGTTCAGTGTAGTATTTTTGAGGATAATGTTTTCTTCAGATCCCTTATTTATATCTGAAGATATAAACAACAATATTTGATACACATACACTTATACTGGGTTTTCCATATGTTCCGGAAAGGTCTACTACTAAAATTTTGGAACATCAAGTAGGTTAAAAAAATCTGTCGATAGCAATTTCCCACTTGTAAGAAATATTTCTTCTCAGCAATGACATCTACATACACTTTTTTTAATGGGTCGATCATAATTTAAAATAATTTTTAGGCTCTTGGAAACTTCCTCTATTCAGTGATTAGGATTAAGGAAATTCCTATCAAGCGAGTTTGTGACTATTCACTATTCCACTTTAAACTTTGGGTAAAAGATAATTACCTTAATTAGAATTATTTGAAATGTTAACCTATTTCGATTATTTTAAAGGATCTAACATAAAAACTTCATGTCATCCTTGTGTCATCCCTTATTCACCTTTATGAACAGGTATGTTATCCAATGATAACTTACTGTTTTTACCCTAAGTTTTAGAGTGGCATAGTTGCAAATTGGCTTGCTAAAAACTTTGTTAAATCTTAAATCTGAAAAAGAAAGTTTAATGCAAAAATTAATTAAAATTGTAACCGCACCATTTTAAAAAAAAGTTTGTGGATGTCACTGCTTTGAACACCTAGGTCTTAGAAGGACCAAATGACAGGTCTTTCAAGTATGTAGTAGTTGTAGGTATTCTTCTTACATTTGACCATGTGGCAAAAGTTCTGTCTAAAATATAAACAAACACTTCAAACTGATATCTTTCAGTATATAGATAGTGAATACCTCAATGATTATTATGTTTTCAGAAGTAGGGGAATTTTCTGCATCACCAGTTGATCCAGTTGTTTGGTCACTTCCTAGTTCATTAACCATCATTCTGGTTTTGCCAACATCTAAAATTGAGTGAAAAGTTAATAAACGACCATATTGATACTAAAGGTATCAATTGATACCTATTGATACCTTCAGTATCCCTTAGGTACCATATTGATACATTTAGTATCAATATGGTCGTTGATCTTGGAAAAAACAAGAGTAATGTTAAAATAGACCGACGGGTAGACCACTTCTGGCAATATGTGCACAAAAAGTAGTTAATATAATGTGCATTCCATTGCATTACATTAAAAACCTGCAAATATTTTGTTTACATTACCATACTTTACATCAAATCAATCAAAATTTGGCAATACTTTGTTGGAATATCTTCAGATTTTGAGAGTGGTCTGTCTCCCCCTTGGATAAATGATTTGTCCTTACTTTTTTTATAATAAATATACTGAAATATACATACTGTTATCCCCAAACCTATTAGGCAAACCTTCTATACTTAAAATAATTAAGCTATAATCTTTTTCCTTGGCTGATGTAAGCGTTTTCTGTTGGTATGTGCCCCCGCCTGTCTTATAGAGCTCCATCTTATTCCCAGCAATTTTTTTCCTCAGTTCTTTTTTGAATTGTTCGTACTTGCTTTTTAGACTGTGCAAAGGCCTTGGACAGCTGTTTATTTGGTTATTGAACTCATTAGTGAGTTTTTGCCAATAAAGGTTCTTCTCCTTCCAAGATACTGCATCCGCCTTTTTTTAATCTAGTATGTCGGCGTATTTTACAACTAAATCGCATAATATATCTATTTCTGATGTCGTAAAATTTGCCGACCTTTTCTTCTTTTCTGACACTGACATTAATGAATTGGTTCTTTAATCTTTAACACAAAAATGCGGAAAAGCAATTGACAGAACAGACGTGTACAGAATAAACCACAAAACAGGGCTCTCAAATGTTGCCAAATTGTGTTTCACTCTGACCACAAGATGACAATAGCTAAACTACTAGGAGGATTTATCCTGTTTGAACAACGCCCACACCAAATAACAGCTAGATAAAATTTAATATCTTGATTGTTGCCATTTGCTGTACCAGCGGTTTGAAAAACCAGGCCTTAGGGTTTTTATAACATAACCATTAACATTGACACAGTTCAAAAATTATATAGGGGTCATTTAAATAATAGCCTTTGGAAAAACTTTATAAAATGGTTTATATAAAAGTATGTGCAAAATTGAATTTTGCACACAGAAATGGGTGTGGTTCAACAGTTTATGTTTTACACTTATTATTCATATGATAATAATTACTTAGAATTGATATTGAAACATGGCAATTCAGACGTAACAATTTATATGAAAGAAAAAGTCAAGCTTCTGCTGGACTCGAACCCAGACCTTCCACTTTCTGGGCAGATGCTCTGACTAATGAGCAACAGATGCCTAACTCTTTCTTTATTATATACATTTATAAGTATATGGTAAATATATTTTTTCATTATGAGTAAGATGTTTCTGGATGAGCCAGGCTGGACTTTCAAAATGAGTACTGTAAAATGTGTGCAAGTACTGTAAAGTACAGTACTATAACAGTGCTCAGTACTGTATATTCATCTAGTAAGCTGAGAAATTGACATATAAACATATTTACTATTTAGGGTGAATTCCAAAACTCACCAGATCATCTACCAGGTAGATCAGTCACCTGCTTAATCCATTAAATTGCTAGATGGCCATCACATGACCAGTTTAACTGGTAGCTGATCCGGTGAATTTTGGAATTTGCCTTTACATAGATGGAATAGGATGAAATCTATCAATTTATCAGCCTGCTAGATGAATATTTATTTGAAAGTGACCATATTAACATTACTGGGTATGAAGGGAAGAGAAATAGATTCACAAGGGGAGACGGACGTTTATCATCGCCTATGGGACAATAAAAGTGAAGGGCATGGA
Source organism: Taphrorychus bicolor (assembly GCA_951812265.1). NCBI lineage: Eukaryota > Metazoa > Arthropoda > Insecta > Coleoptera > Curculionidae > Taphrorychus > Taphrorychus bicolor. Next base: position 35,289 of record CATOSE010000140.1, on the reverse strand, counting down.
TTGGGCAGTTATCATGTTAAAAAGTAGATTCTTACCCCATAATACATAAATGATCCGTGCTGTATCGATGTAGGCAACGCTTGAAGACCAACGTGTGTGAAAAGAACGCCTCATTCCAGCGCCTGTTTCCGCCGATCATTACCGAAGACTCATTGGCGTGCGATCTAGCGGCGAAGCAGTTCTGCCGTGTTGTCACATCTACAATACTCCCCCTAAGTAGAGGCTTTTGCTGTAAAATCCAACTAAATAATAATTTATAGGTATATAAGTATTCATGTAGAACTTCAATTACCTTTAACCTTTATGCAATAAAAACAGTTTTTCTGTAATGTTAATTTAATTTATGTTATTCACACATACCTCCTAAGATTACGCGTTAAAAAATATAGATTGAATGATAAATTTAATTTTATATACTTTTGAGTGTGGGAATTTCAAATGTTTCACGAACTTGGACAAGGGTAGTATCTTTCTACCGTTGCAAAAACTACTACTTGCATGCCGTTGGGGCCGACCTATGACATCATAAACTTACGTACCCGTGTATCGTGATTTTACTTAACATATATTCGATAATTAAGTGCTCGTATCTCCTACACCTTTGAGTGTGGGGACTTCAAGCTTGTCACACACTTAGGCAATGATAGTACCTTCCTACCGTTGCAAGCGCTTGCTCTTGCATGCCGTTGGGGCCGAGCTGTGACTTCATGAATTTCCGCGTGCATCAAGATTTTACCTACCATACAAGGGATAATTAAGTGCTCGTATCTCCTACACCTTTGAGTGTGGGGACTTCAAACTTGTCACACACTTAAGCAATGATAGTACCTTCCTACCGTTGCAAGCGCTAGCACTTGCATGCCGTTGGGGCCGAGCTGTGACTTCATGAATTTACCCGTCCATCAAGATTTTAGCTACCATACAATTGATAAATAAGTGCTCGTATCTCCTACATCTTTGAGTGTGGGGACTTCAACCTTGTCGCACACTTAGGCAATGATAGTACCTTCCTACCATTGCAAGCGCTAGCACTTGCATGCCGTTGGGGCCGAGCTGTGACTTCATGAATTTACACGTACATCAAGATTTTACCTACCATACAATGGATAATTAAGTGCTCGTATCTCCTACATCTTTCAGTGTGGGGACTTCAAACTTGTCACACACTTAGGCAATGATAGTACCTTCCTACCATTGCAAGCACTAGCACTTGCATGCCGTTGGGGCCGAGCTGTGACTTCATGAATTTACACGTACATCTAGATTTTACCTACCATACAATGGATAATTAAGTGCTCGTATCTCCTACATCTTTAAGTGTGGGGACTTCAAACTTGTCACACACTTAGGCAATGATAGTACCTTCCTACCGATGCAAGCGCTAGCATTTGCATGCCGTTGGGCCCGAGCTGTGACTTCATGAATTTACACGTACATCAAAATTTTACCTACCATACAATGGATAATTAAGTGCTCGTATCTCCTACATCTTTAAGTGTGGGGACTTCAAACTTGTCACACACTTAAGCAATGATAGTACCTTCCTACCCTTGCAAGCGCTAGCACTTGCATGCCGTTGGGGCCGAGCTGTGACTTCATGAATTTACCCGTCCATCAAGATTTTAGCTACCATACAATTGATAAATAAGTGCTCGTATCTCCTACATCTTTGAGTGTGGGGACTTCAAACTTGTCGCACACTTAGGCAATGATAGTACCTTCCTACCATTGCAAGCGCTAGCCCTTGCATGCCGTTGGGGCCGAGCTGTGACTTCATGAATTTCCGCGTACATCAAGATTTTACCTACCATACAATGGATAATTAAGTGCTCGTATCTCCTACATCTTTGAGTGTGGGGACTTCAAACTTGTCGCACACTTAGGCAATGATAGTACCTTCCTACCATTGCAAGCGCTAGCACTTGCATGCCGTTGGGGCCGAGCTGTGACTTCATGAATTTACACGTACATCAAGACTTTACCTACCATACAATGGATAATTAAGTGCTCGTATCTCCTACACCTTTGAGTGTGGGGACTTCAAACTTGTCACACACTTAAGCAATGATAGTACCTTCCTACCGTTGCAAGCGCTAGCATTTGCATGCCGTTGGGGCCGAGCTGTGACTTCATGAATTTACACGTACATCAAAATTTTACCTACCATACAATGGATAATTAAGTGCTCGTATCTCCTACATCTTTAAGTGTGGGGACTTCAAACTTGTCACACACTTAGGCAATGATAGTACCTTCCTACCATTGCAAGCACTAGCACTTGCATGCCGTTGGGGCCGAGCTGTGACTTCATGAATTTACACGTACATCAAGATTTTACCTACCATACAATGGATAATTAAGTGCTCGTATCTCCTACATCTTTCAGTGTGGGGACTTCAAACTTGTCACACACTTAGGCAATGATAGTACCTTCCTACCATTGCAAGCACTAGCACTTGCATGCCGTTGGGGCCGAGCTGTGACTTCATGAATTTACACGTACATCTAGATTTTACCTACCATACAATGGATAATTAAGTGCTCGTATCTCCTACATCTTTAAGTGTGGGGACTTCAAACTTGTCACACACTTAAGCAATGATAGTACCTTCCTACCGTTGCAAGCGCTAGCACTTGCATGCCGTTGGGGCCGAGCTGTGACTTCATGAATTTACCCGTCCATCAAGATTTTAGCTACCATACAATTGATAAATAAGTGCTCGTATCTCCTACATCTTTGAGTGTGGGGACTTCAAACTTGTCGCACACTTAGGCAATGATAGTACCTTCCTACCATTGCAAGCGCTAGCCCTTGCATGCCGTTGGGGCCGAGCTGTGACTTCATGAATTTCCGCGTACATCAAGATTTTACCTACCATACAATGGATAATTAAGTGCTCGTATCTCCTACATCTTTGAGTGTGGGGACTTCAAACTTGTCGCACACTTAGGCAATGATAGTACCTTCCTACCATTGCAAGCGCTAGCACTTGCATGCCGTTGGGGCCGAGCTGTGACTTCATGAATTTACACGTACATCAAGACTTTACCTACCATACAATGGATAATTAAGTGCTCGTATCTCCTACACCTTTGAGTGTGGGGACTTCAAACTTGTCACACACTTAAGCAATGATAGTACCTTCCTACCGTTGCAAGCGCTAGCACTTGCATGCCGTTGGGGCCGAGCTGTGACTTCATGAATTTACACGTACATCAAGATTTTACCTACCATACAATGGATAATTAAGTGCTCGTATCTCCTACACCTTTGAGTGTGGGGACTTCAAACTTGTCATTCACTTAGGCAATGATAGTACCTTCCTACCAATGCAAGCGCTAGCATTTGCATGCCGTTGGGGCCGAGCTGTGACTTCATGAATTTACACGTACATCAAAATTTTACTCACCATACAATGGATAATTAAGTGCTCGTATCTCCTACATCTTTAAGTGTGGGGACTTCAAACTTGTCACACACTTAGGCAATGATAGTACCTTCCCACCATTGCAAGCACTAGCACTTGCATGCCGTTGGGGCCGAGCTGTGACTTCATGAATTTACACGTACATCAAGATTTTACCTACCATACAATGGATAATTAAGTGCTCGTATCTCCTACATCTTTCAGTGTGGGGACTTCGAACTTGTCACACGCTTAGGCAATGATAGTACCTTCCTACCATTGCAAGCACTAGCACTTGCATGCCGTTGGGGCCGAGCTGTGACTTCATGAATTTACACGTACATCTAGATTTTACCTACCATACAATGGATAATTAAGTGCTCGTATCTCCTACATCTTTAAGTGTGGGGACTTCAAACTTGTCACACACTTAGGCAATGATAGTACCTTCCTACCGATGCAAGCGCTAGCATTTGCATGCCGTTGGGCCCGAGCTGTGACTTCATGAATTTACACGTACATCAAAATTTTACCTACCATACAATGGATAATTAAGTGCTCGTATCTCCTACATCTTTAAGTGTGGGGACTTCAAACTTGTCACACACTTAAGCAATGATAGTACCTTCCTACCGTTGCAAGCGCTAGCACTTGCATGCCGTTGGGGCCGAGCTGTGACTTCATGAATTTACCCGTCCATCAAGATTTTAGCTACCATACAATTGATAAATAAGTGCTCGTATCTCCTACATCTTTGAGTGTGGGGACTTCAAACTTGTCGCACACTTAGGCAATGATAGTACCTTCCTACCATTGCAAGCGCTAGCCCTTGCATGCCGTTGGGGCCGAGCTGTGACTTCATGAATTTCCGCGTACATCAAGATTTTACCTACCATACAATGGATAATTAAGTGCTCGTATCTCCTACATCTTTGAGTGTGGGGACTTCAAACTTGTCGCACACTTAGGCAATGATAGTACCTTCCTACCATTGCAAGCGCTAGCACTTGCATGCCGTTGGGGCCGAGCTGTGACTTCATGAATTTACACGTACATCAAGACTTTACCTACCATACAATGGATAATTAAGTGCTCGTATCTCCTACACCTTTGAGTGTGGGGACTTCAAACTTGTCACACACTTAAGCAATGATAGTACCTTCCTACCGTTGCAAGCGCTAGCACTTGCATGCCGTTGGGGCCGAGCTGTGACTTCATGAATTTACACGTACATCAAGATTTTACCTACCATACAATGGATAATTAAGTGCTCGTATCTCCTACATCTTTAAGTGTGGGGACTTCAAACTTGTCACACACTTAGGCAATGATAGTACCTTCCCACCATTGCAAGCGCTAGCACTTGCATGCCGTTGGGGCCGAGCTGTGACTTCATGGATTTCCGCGTGCATCAAGATTTTACCTACCATACAATGGATAATTAAGTGCTCGCATCTCCTACACCTTTGAGTGTGGGGACTTCAAACTTGTCACACACTTAAGCAATGATAGTACCTTCCTACCATTGCAAGCGCTAGCACTTGCATGCCGTTGGGGCCGAGCTGTGACTTCATGAATTTCCGCGTGCATCAAGATTTTACCTACCATATAATGGATAATTAAGTACTCGTATCTCCTACACCTTTGAGTGTGGGGACTTCAAACTTATCAGACGCTTAAGCAATGATAGTACCTTCCTACCATTGCAAGCGCTAGCACTTGCATGCCGTTGGGGCCGAGCTGTGACTTCATGGATTTCCGCGTACATCAAGATTTTACCTACCATACAATGGATAATTAAGTGCTCGCATGTCCTACACCTTTGAGTGTGGGGACTTCAAACTTGTCACACACTTAGGCAATGATAGTACCTTTCTACCGTTGCAAGCACCAGCACTTGCATGCCGTTGGGGCCGAGCTGTGACTTCATGAATTTCCGCGTGCATCAAGATTTTACCTACCATACAATGGATAATTAAGTGCTCGTATCTCCTACACCTTTGAGTGTGGGGACTTCAACCTTATCACACACTTAAGCAATGATAGTACCTTCCTACCATTGCAAGCGCTAGCACTTCCATGCCGTTGGGGCCGAGCTGTGACTTCATGAATTTCCGCGTACATAAAGATTTTACCTACCATACAATGGATAATTAAGTGCTCGCATCTCCTACACCTTTGAGTGTGGGGACTTCAAACTTATCACACACTTAAGCAATGATAGTACCTTCCTACCATTGCAAGCGCTAGCACTTGCATGCCGTTGGGGCCGAGCTGTGACTTCATGAATTTCCGCGTGCATCAAGATTTTACCTACCATACAATGGATAATTAAGTGCTCGGATCTCCTACATCTTTGAGTGTGGGGACTTCAAACTTGTCACACACTTAAGCAATGATAGTACCTTCCTACCATTGCAAGCGATAGCACTTGCATGCCTTTGGGGCCGAGCTGTGACTTCATGAATTTCCGCGTACATCAAGATTTTACCTACCATACAATGGATAATTAAGTGCTCGCATCTCCTACACCTTTGAGTGTGGGGACTTCAAACTTATCACACACTTAAGCAATGATAGTACCTTCCTACCATTGCAAGCGCTAGCACTTGCATGCCGTTGGGGCCGAGCTGTGACTTCATGAATTTCCGCGTACATCAAGATTTTACCTTCCATACAATGGATAATTAAGTGCTCGCATCTCCTACACCTTTGAGTGTGGGGACTTCAAACTTATCACACACTTAAGCAATGATAGTACCTTCCTACCATTGCAAGCGCTAGCACTTGCATGCCGTTGGGGCCGAGCTGTGACTTCATGGATTTCCGCGTACATCAAGATTTTACCTACCATACAATGGATAATTAAGTGCTCGCATGTCCTACACCTTTGAGTGTGGGGACTTCAAACTTATCACACACTTAAGCAATGATAGTACCTTCCTACCATTGCAAGCGCTAGCACTTGCATGCCGTTGGGGCCGAGCTGTGACTTCATGAATTTCCGCGTGCATCAAGATTTTACCTACCATACAATGGATAATTAAGTGCTCGGATCTCCTACATCTTTGAGTGTGGGGACTTCAAACTTGTCACACACTTAAGCAATGATAGTACCTTCCTACCATTGCAAGCGATAGCACTTGCATGCCTTTGGGGCCGAGCTGTGACTTCATGAATTTCCGCGTACATCAAGATTTTACCTACCATACAATGGATAATTAAGTGCTCGCATCTCCTACACCTTTGAGTGTGGGGACTTCAAACTTATCACACACTTAAGCAATGATAGTACCTTCCTACCATTGCAAGCGCTAGCACTTGCATGCCGTTGGGGCCGAGCTGTGACTTCATGAATTTCCGCGTACATCAAGATTTTACCTACCATACAATGGATAATTAAGTGCTCGCATCTCCTACACCTTTGAGTGTGGGGACTTCAAACTTATCACACACTTAAGCAATGATAGTACCTTCCTACCATTGCAAGCGCTAGCACTTGCATGCCGTTGGGGCCGAGCTGTGACTTCATGAATTTCCGCGTGCATCAAGATTTTACCTACCATATAATGGATAATTAAGTACTCGTATCTCCTACACCTTTGAGTGTGGGGACTTCAAACTTATCACACACTTAGGCAATGATAGTACCTTCCTACCATTGCAAGCGCTAGCACTTGCATGCCGTTGGGGCCGAGCTGTGACTTCATGAATTTACACTTACATCAAGATTTTACCTAACATACACTCGATAATTAAGTGCTCGTATCTCCTACACGTTTGAGTGTGGAGACTTCAAACTTGTCACACACTTAGACAATGATAGTACCTTTCTACCGTTTCAAGCACTAGCACTTGTATGCCGTTAGGAATGAGCTATGACGTGAAGTAACATGAACCTATACCTTCATTTGATAATTGAGTGGGACCTCCTACACATCTTTATTGAGTGTGGGAACTTCTTACGCACTTAGCTTTCCTACCGTAGAACTTGCTTGCTTAGGAATGTTTGACAAATGTTTAAAATGTGAGTCAAAAACTGAAACCCAATAAAATTCATTTCTCAAAACTGCGAGTAAATAATTCCTTATTGTTTGATGTTATTCTTCTTGAAGTGTAATGTAGTCTTAATCTGATGACCTCCACTCTCGATAGATATCCTCCTCCTCCTCAGTCCTTTGCCCCCGAGAGAGCTTGGTGACATCATGTATCAATTCTCTTGATTGTCTCTTTCCAGGCAGTTCTACTCTGTGCCAGGTGTGCTGCATACGGCAGACTATGGCCCATCATGTGTTTGACTTGGGCCACCCATCACTTTGATGATCGCCCATGCGGTGGTCGTCTTTCTTTAACCCTTCCTTCCACGATTAGTCTTTCCATCCAGTCTGTCTAGAAATGTGTTCAAAATACCTCAAAATTGATTGACTAACTTTTGTGACTAATCGGGTTTTAATATGTATTTCTTCTAGTATATGGACACATTAGTTCTGTGGGCCGTCCAGGGTATTCGCAGGATTCGTCGGTAAACCCACACTTCGAAAGCGTTTATTCTCTTTTTGTCCGACTCTTTTGACGTCCATGTCGCAGCTGCGTTCGTTGCGATGGCGAAATATGATTGAGCATGCTATTCGGAGCTTAGTGTCTCGGGTAATTGCATTTGATTTCCATATTTTTGTTAATTTAGTTGTTGCGTTTCTTACTATGGCAAGCCTTCTTTTGATTTCCATTTCTCAACCTCCCGAGTTTGTGATAATGAAGCCAAGGTAATTAAACGTGTTAACCACGTCGAAACTTAGCTTTTTCAACGCTGCTCAACCTGTCTATTATGTCCACTATTTCTTCCTTTTTAGTTACAATGATCAAGGTGTCGTCAGCATATCTTAATTAATTTTTTTTTCTGATCTATTTTTTTTTCTTCTTCCAATCGTCACTCCACCATCCCAGTCTTCTAGCACTTTACGCCTGCGATGTATTCGCCATATATGGTAAATAGCATTGGTGATAAAATGCATGCTTGTTTTACTCCCCCTTTAGTTGAGAAACTGTCAGAGTATGTGTTGTTCACCCTAACTTCAGGTGGGTTTCTTTCGTACAGTTGTTTTATTAAATGGACAAGGTGGGGAGGAGTATTACCATTTCGAGAAGAGTAGTCCACAGCGACTTCCAAGCAATAGTATCAAAAGCCTTTGAATAATCAACAAAGCGTAGGTACATCTCTATGTTAAATTCGCGTGCTTGTTCGATTAGTTGACGGACATTTAAAATGTTTTCTTTAGTGCCCTTTCCCAGTACAAATCCTGTTTGTTCATCAGATATTTGTGGTAGAAGGAATGGTTTTAGACGCTCATTGAGAATAGTTAGAAATATTATGCTGACATGCGGAATTAATAATGCTATTGTTCTATAGTTTCCACACTCTAATAGCGACCGCTTCTTGTAAATTGGGACAAAGATGGACTGGCACCACTCATTCGGCCATTTTCCGGCCTTCTCCTCATCCATTGCCTTTGCTATTTCAGCTGTTATAGCATCCACTCCAGGAGCCTTTCTATTCTATAGTTTTTTAATAGCTCTCTCTACTTCAGATCTAAGTATGTCCGGTTCTTTCTGGAAGCCTTCCAAAGCGGCAGCGTTTGCTTAATTACTAGTGTTACCACTAAACAACCCACAGCAGTCGCCTCTCCATACCTCAGCAATTTCGATAGTGTTTGTTGCAGCATTATCGAATTTATCCTGGATCCTGGATAAATTCGTTACGGGCATACGGACACGGACATGTGTTCTAAAATTGAATTCGCGTGAGAGGCATCTGACCTTACTAAACCTTACTAAACAATTCCCAGGATTCGTTGCAGTCAGCGTGTTGTTCTAGTTCTCTGCATATGTAATTTATTTGTTTATTTTTATCTTGTCGACAGTTCCCACGCCCAAATGTGTAGGAGATCCGAGCACTTAATTATCAATTGTATGGTAGGTAAAATCTTGATGCACGCGTAAATTCATGAAGTCACAGCTCGGCCCCAACGGCATGCAAGTGCTAGCGCTTGCAACGGTAGGAAGGTACTATCATTGCCTAAGTGTGTGACAAGTTTGAAGTCCCCACACTTAAAGATGTAGGAGATACGAGCACTTAATTATCCATTGTATGGTAGGTAAAATCTTGATGTACGTGTAAATTCATGAAGTCACAGCTCGGCCCCAACGGCATGCAAGTGCTAGTGCTTGCAATGGTGGGAAGGTACTATCATTGCCTAAGTGTGTGACAAGTTTGAAGTCCCCACACTGAAAGATGTAGGAGATACGAGCACTTAATTATCCATTGTATGGTAGGTAAAATTTTGATGCACGTGTAAATTCATGAAGTCACAGCTCGGCCCCAACGGCATGCAAGTGCTAGCGCTTGCATTGGTAGGAAGGTACAATCATTGCCTAAGTGAACGACAAGTTTGAAGTCCCCACACTCAAAGGTGTAGGAGATACGAGCACTTAATTATCCATTGTATGGTAGGTAAAATCTTGATGTACGTGTAAATTCATGAAGTCACAGCTCGGCCCCAACGGCATGCAAGTGCTAGCGCTTGCAATGGTAGGAAGGTACTATCATTGCCTAAGTGTGTGACAAGTTTGAAGTCCCCACACTCAAAGATGTAGGAGATACGAGCACTTATTTATCAATTGTATGGTAGCTAAAATCTTGATGGACGGGTAAATTCATGAAGTCACAGCTCGGCCCCAACGGCATGCAAGTGCTAGCGCTTGCAACGGTAGGAAGGTACTATCATTGCTTAAGTGTGTGACAAGTTTGAAGTCCCCACACTTAAAGATGTAGGAGATACGAGCACTTAATTATCCATTGTATGGTAGGTAAAATTTTGATGTACGTGTAAATTCATGAAGTCACAGCTCGGGCCCAACGGCATGCAAATGCTAGCGCTTGCATCGGTAGGAAGGTACAATCATTGCCTAAGTGTGTGACAAGTTTGAAGTCCCCACACTTAAAGATGTAGGAGATACGAGCACTTAATTATCCATTGTATGGTAGGTAAAATCTAGATGTACGTGTAAATTCATGAAGTCACAGCTCGGCCCCAACGGCATGCAAGTGCTAGTGCTTGCAATGGTAGGAAGGTACTATCATTGCCTAAGTGTGTGACAAGTTTGAAGTCCCCACACTGAAAGATGTAGGAGATACGAGCACTTAATTATCCATTGTATGGTAGGTAAAATCTTGATGTACGTGTAAATTCATGAAGTCACAGCTCGGCCCCAACGGCATGCAAGTGCTAGCGCTTGCAATGGTAGGAAGGTACTATCATTGCCTAAGTGTGCGACAAGGTTGAAGTCCCCACACTCAAAGATGTAGGAGATACGAGCACTTATTTATCAATTGTATGGTAGCTAAAATCTTGATGGACGGGTAAATTCATGAAGTCACAGCTCGGCCCCAAGGGCATGCAAGTGCTAGCGCTTGCAACGGTAGGAAGGTACTATCATTGCTTAAGTGTGTGACAAGTTTGAAGTCCCCACACTGAAAGATGTAGGAGATACGAGCACTTAATTATCCATTGTATGGTAGGTAAAATCTTGATGTACGTGTAAATTCATGAAGTCACAGCTCGGCCCCAACGGCATGCAAGTGCTAGTGCTTGCAATGGTGTGAAGGTACTATCATTGCCTAAGTGTGTGACAAGTTTGAAGTCCCCACACTTAAAGATGTAGGAGATACGAGCACTTAATTATCCATTGTATGGTAGGTAAAATTTTGATGTACGTGTAAATTCATGAAGTCACAGCTCGGCCCCAACGGCATGCAAATGCTAGCGCTTGCATTGGTAGGAAGGTACTATCATTGCCTAAGTGAATGACAAGTTTGAAGTCCCCACACTCAAAGGTGTAGGAGATACGAGCACTTAATTATCCATTGTATGGTAGGTAAAATCTTGATGTACGTGTAAATTCATGAAGTCATAGCTCGGGCCCAACGGCATGCAAATGCTAGCGCTTGCATCGGTAGGAAGGTACTATCATTGCCTAAGTGTGTGACAAGTTTGAAGTCCCCACACTTAAAGATGTAGGAGATACGAGCACTTAATTATCCATTGTATGGTAGGTAAAATCTAGATGTACGTGTAAATTCATGAAGTCACAGCTCGGCCCCAACGGCATGCAAGTGCTAGTGCTTGCAATGGTAGGAAGGTACTATCATTGCCTAAGTGTGTGACAAGTTTGAAGTCCCCACACTGAAAGATGTAGGAGATACGAGCACTTAATTATCCATTGTATGGTAGGTAAAATCTTGATGTACGTGTAAATTCATGAAGTCACAGCTCGGCCCCAACGGCATGCAAGTGCTAGCGCTTGCAATGGTAGGAAGGTACTATCATTGCCTAAGTGTGCGACAAGGTTGAAGTCCCCACACTCAAAGATGTAGGAGATACGAGCACTTATTTATCAATTGTATGGTAGCTAAAATCTTGATGGACGGGTAAATTCATGAAGTCACAGCTCGGCCCCAAGGGCATGCAAGTGCTAGCGCTTGCAACGGTAGGAAGGTACTATCATTGCTTAAGTGTGTGACAAGTTTGAAGTCCCCACACTGAAAGATGTAGGAGATACGAGCACTTAATTATCCATTGTATGGTAGGTAAAATCTTGATGTACGTGTAAATTCATGAAGTCACAGCTCGGCCCCAACGGCATGCAAGTGCTAGTGCTTGCAATGGTGGGAAGGTACTATCATTGCCTAAGTGTGTGACAAGTTTGAAGTCCCCACACTTAAAGATGTAGGAGATACGAGCACTTAATTATCCATTGTATGGTAGGTAAAATTTTGATGTACGTGTAAATTCATGAAGTCACAGCTCGGCCCCAACGGCATGCAAATGCTAGCGCTTGCATTGGTAGGAAGGTACTATCATTGCCTAAGTGAATGACAAGTTTGAAGTCCCCACACTCAAAGGTGTAGGAGATACGAGCACTTAATTATCCATTGTATGGTAGGTAAAATCTTGATGTACGTGTAAATTCATGAAGTCATAGCTCGGGCCCAACGGCATGCAAATGCTAGCGCTTGCATCGGTAGGAAGGTACTATCATTGCCTAAGTGTGTGACAAGTTTGAAGTCCCCACACTTAAAGATGTAGGAGATACGAGCACTTAATTATCCATTGTATGGTAGGTAAAATCTAGATGTACGTGTAAATTCATGAAGTCACAGCTCGGCCCCAACGGCATGCAAGTGCTAGTGCTTGCAATGGTAGGAAGGTACTATCATTGCCTAAGTGTGTGACAAGTTTGAAGTCCCCACACTGAAAGATGTAGGAGATACGAGCACTTAATTATCCATTGTATGGTAGGTAAAATCTTGATGTACGTGTAAATTCATGAAGTCACAGCTCGGCCCCAACGGCATGCAAGTGCTAGTGCTTGCAATGGTGGGAAGGTACTATCATTGCCTAAGTGTGTGACAAGTTTGAAGTCCCCACACTTAAAGATGTAGGAGATACGAGCACTTAATTATCCATTGTATGGTAGGTAAAATTTTGATGTACGTGTAAATTCATGAAGTCACAGCTCGGCCCCAACGGCATGCAAATGCTAGCGCTTGCATTGGTAGGAAGGTACTATCATTGCCTAAGTGAATGACAAGTTTGAAGTCCCCACACTCAAAGGTGTAGGAGATACGAGCACTTAATTATCCATTGTATGGTAGGTAAAATCTTGATGTACGTGTAAATTCATGAAGTCATAGCTCGGGCCCAATGGCATGCAAATGCTAGCGCTTGCATCGGTAGGAAGGTACTATCATTGCCTAAGTGTGTGACAAGTTTGAAGTCCCCACACTTAAAGATGTAGGAGATACGAGCACTTAATTATCCATTGTATGGTAGGTAAAATCTAGATGTACGTGTAAATTCATGAAGTCACAGCTCGGCCCCAACGGCATGCAAGTGCTAGTGCTTGCAATGGTAGGAAGGTACTATCATTGCCTAAGTGTGTGACAAGTTTGAAGTCCCCACACTGAAAGATGTAGGAGATACGAGCACTTAATTATCCATTGTATGGTAGGTAAAATCTTGATGTACGTGTAAATTCATGAAGTCACAGCTCGGCCCCAACGGCATGCAAGTGCTAGTGCTTGCAATGGTGGGAAGGTACTATCATTGCCTAAGTGTGTGACAAGTTTGAAGTCCCCACACTTAAAGATGTAGGAGATACGAGCACTTAATTATCCATTGTATGGTAGGTAAAATCTTGATGTACGCGGAAATTCATGAAGTCACAGCTCGGCCCCAACGGCATGCAAGTGCTAGCGCTTGCAATGGTAGGAAGGTACTATCATTGCTTAAGTGTGTGATAAGTTTGAAGTCCCCACACTCAAAGGTGTAGGAGATGCGAGCACTTAATTATCCATTGTATGGTAGGTAAAATCTTGATGTACGCGGAAATTCATGAAGTCACAGCTCGGCCCCAAAGGCATGCAAGTGCTATCGCTTGCAATGGTAGGAAGGTACTATCATTGCTTAAGTGTGTGACAAGTTTGAAGTCCCCACACTCAAAGATGTAGGAGATCCGAGCACTTAATTATCCATTGTATGGTAGGTAAAATCTTGATGCACGCGGAAATTCATGAAGTCACAGCTCGGCCCCAACGGCATGCAAGTGCTAGCGCTTGCAATGGTAGGAAGGTACTATCATTGCTTAAGTGTGTGATAAGTTTGAAGTCCCCACACTCAAAGGTGTAGGAGATGCGAGCACTTAATTATCCATTGTATGGTAGGTAAAATCTTTATGTACGCGGAAATTCATGAAGTCACAGCTCGGCCCCAACGGCATGGAAGTGCTAGCGCTTGCAATGGTAGGAAGGTACTATCATTGCTTAAGTGTGTGATAAGGTTGAAGTCCCCACACTCAAAGGTGTAGGAGATACGAGCACTTAATTATCCATTGTATGGTAGGTAAAATCTTGATGCACGCGGAAATTCATGAAGTCACAGCTCGGCCCCAACGGCATGCAAGTGCTGGTGCTTGCAACGGTAGAAAGGTACTATCATTGCCTAAGTGTGTGACAAGTTTGAAGTCCCCACACTCAAAGGTGTAGGACATGCGAGCACTTAATTATCCATTGTATGGTAGGTAAAATCTTGATGTACGCGGAAATCCATGAAGTCACAGCTCGGCCCCAACGGCATGCAAGTGCTAGCGCTTGCAATGGTAGGAAGGTACTATCATTGCTTAAGCGTCTGATAAGTTTGAAGTCCCCACACTCAAAGGTGTAGGAGATACGAGTACTTAATTATCCATTATATGGTAGGTAAAATCTTGATGCACGCGGAAATTCATGAAGTCACAGCTCGGCCCCAACGGCATGCAAGTGCTAGCGCTTGCAATGGTAGGAAGGTACTATCATTGCTTAAGTGTGTGACAAGTTTGAAGTCCCCACACTCAAAGGTGTAGGAGATGCGAGCACTTAATTATCCATTGTATGGTAGGTAAAATCTTGATGCACGCGGAAATCCATGAAGTCACAGCTCGGCCCCAACGGCATGCAAGTGCTAGCGCTTGCAATGGTAGGAAGGTACTATCATTGCTTAAGTGTGTGATAAGTTTGAAGTCCCCAAACTCAAAGGTGTAGGAGATACGAGTACTTAATTATCCATTATATGGTAGGTAAAATCTTGATGTACGCGGAAATTCATGAAGTCACAGCTCGGCCCCAACGGCATGCAAGTGCTAGCGCTTGCAATGGTAGGAAGGTACTATCATTGCTTAAGTGTGTGATAAGTTTGAAGTCCCCACACTCAAAGGTGTAGGAGATGCGAGCACTTAATTATCCATTGTATGGTAGGTAAAATCTTGATGTACGCGGAAATTCATGAAGTCACAGCTCGGCCCCAACGGCATGCAAGTGCTAGCGCTTGCAATGGTAGGAAGGTACTATCATTGCTTAAGTGTGTGATAAGTTTGAAGTCCCCACACTCAAAGGTGTAGGAGATACGAGTACTTAATTATCCATTATATGGTAGGTAAAATCTTGATGTACGCGGAAATTCATGAAGTCACAGCTCGGCCCCAACGGCATGCAAGTGCTAGCGCTTGCAATGGTAGGAAGGTACTATCATTGCTTAAGTGTGTGATAAGTTTGAAGTCCCCACACTCAAAGGTGTAGGAGATGCGAGCACTTAATTATCCATTGTATGGTAGGTAAAATCTTGATGTACGCGGAAATTCATGAAGTCACAGCTCGGCCCCAATGGCATGCAAGTGCTAGCGCTTGCAACGGTAGGAAGGTACTATCATTGCCTAAGTGTGTGACAAGCTTGAAGTCCCCACACTCAAAGGTGTAGGAGATACGAGCACTTAATTATCGAATATATGTTAAGTAAAATCACGATACACGCGTACGTAAGTTTATGATGTCATGGGTCGGCCCCAACGGCATGCAAGTAGTAGTTTTTGCAACGGTAGAAAGATACTACCCTTGTCCAAGTTCGTGAAACATTTGAAATTCCCACACTCAAAAGTATATAAAATTAAATTTATCATTCAATCTATATTTTTTAACGCGTAATCTTAGGAGGTATGTGTGAATAACATAAATTAAATTAACATTACAGAAAAACTGTTTTTATTACATAAAGGTTAAAGGTAATTGAAGTTCTACATGAATACTTATATACCTATAAATTATTATTTAGTTGGATTATGCAACAAAAGCCTCTACTTAAGGGGAGTATTGTAGATGTGACAACGCGGCAGAACTGCTTCGCCGCTAGATCGCACGCCAATGAGTCTTCGGTAATGATCGGCGGAAACAGGCGCTGGAATGAGGCGTTCTTTTCACACACGTTGAAGACCAATACATGGAAGAACACACCACCGAAAATGAACAAGTGCCTTATTCTATAGTAAGTCGTGAAAATGAGAATGAAAATGTTGGCAAATTGATTGGTCAAGAAGTTTTATTGACCAGTTCCGTTAGCCAAAAATTTTATTTTCACTTTCACATCTTCCTATAGAATTTGTGGCCAGAAATCAGAAACGAATAATAATTACGCCATGCTCGCTTCATGTTTTTTTTTTATTTTAGTAAAAAAGTAGGGTTACTTACATAAATATATATCAACGACAAGTAGATTACATCTGGAAGATCTCTCCTGTTTTACAGCTCTGGCCTCCCCTTTTAGTACTGGGCACCATAAAAATGGCGTAGATATTGTTGTGCAAACTGAACTCTTTATTTACATATGAGTTCATGTGTGGAAGCATGGCAACTCTGTAAGCCATATTTCTAGGCATTTAAGTTTAAATACTTATGAAATTTTTCTGTTTTTTCGGTTTTCTAAATAAACCAGCCCCATGAGGCCCTAAATGCACATATGGTTACAATATTTTTAATTTTCGTCGGAGATCAGTTCTTTTGTTAGTTTTTGGACAGGCACTTTCACAATTTCTTCGGAATTCCGGCCATAAAACATGATACCCTACAACTGCCCTTCTTCTTTAACCGGCAAAGGCGCCCTTTTAATGGTGTATGGCCCTTGAAAGAATTTCGGACCTGTACGTGACCCGAACAATAGTTTAGTAATTAAAGCGATTTTGCGAATATCGTTAATTGAAATTAAAATCTTATTCTCTCATCAGATAGAGCTTTTAATTTCCTATCCTTTGAATCCAAATTCGAGCAATGTCTTAATTGACTGGGACAGGGAATTAACGGTCAATTTAAATAAAAAGCTTTAATAGCCATTATTTTCAAAATGTAGTTCTAGTTCAAACCCTTCTACATGACACAGCTTTTGTCCCAAATAAATACCTATATAAAATAATAAAATAATGAACGCATGCGGATCCAGCATTTATATGGTGTCGCGCAGTGTCCCCCCCGCTAATGATAATCCGTAATAATCCGTTTAATCGGTGGTTGCGTGGGGGCGGCTGTGGTTGCGGCTGCTGCCGTGTTGCCGCCGTGTCTGCGGAGGTTCGACTACGTGGATGTTCTAAGTCCAACGTATCTTCGTGTGTCGAATCTCTTTTACCACTCTGCAAGGGGGACCCAACTCTTGGAAAGGATCTATTGTCCCTTAGGTCGCTAATTTAAATAATGTAAAACTTTATTGTTTTAGAGATGCCAGCAAAGTTTTATTGTTTAAGACAAAAACATGCAAAAAGCCAAAAAGAAAAAAAAAACTAATTGAATGGTAATTAATCAAAAATAAAACCGAAAAAGACAATGTTCAGTTTTCTCCAGAATCTGAAATAAAGTAGCGGCGGACGTAAACTTTTCGCGATAAGCTCAGTGGTCCCCAGAAACGTGTTTGGGTTCAAAACGCGTCTCTCCCTTTCGAGCGTCGAAGATTTTCTCTCTTTCGCCACCCCCTCGGTACTTCCTCGCCCCGAAAGGGTACTCCGAAAAAATCGATACCACTCTGACCAGTG
This sequence comes from Taphrorychus bicolor, assembly GCA_951812265.1. Classification (NCBI taxonomy): domain Eukaryota; kingdom Metazoa; phylum Arthropoda; class Insecta; order Coleoptera; family Curculionidae; genus Taphrorychus; species Taphrorychus bicolor. The sequence continues at coordinate 17,443 of CATOSE010000140.1, read as the reverse complement.
GCGATTATATGGCGCTTCAGACAGCGCGGGCATAAATTCAGAAAATGAGCTTTTCTGGAAAATGTGCTGGAAAAAGAAAATTGAAAATGTGATCATTGGACAGAAGAAATGATGCTCTTCAAAATGACACCTCACATGACATAGTTTAATTGACAATTAAAGCTTTTTATTGAAATTAAATGTTAATTTCCTGGCTCAGTCAATTAAGACATTAATTGCTCGAATTTACAATCAAAGGATCAGAAATTAAAAGCTCTATCTGCTGAGAGATTACGATTTTGATTTCAATTAACGATATTCGCAAAATCGCCTTAATTACTAAACTATTGTTCGTGTCACGTTCAGGTCCGAAATTCTTTCAAGGGCCATAAACCATTAAAAGGGTGCCTTTGCCGGGTAAAGAACAAGGGCAATTGTAGGGTTTTATGTTTTATGGCCGGAATTCCCAAGAAATTGTTGGAAGTGCCTGTCCAACATTAACAAAAGAAATGCTCTTGACGAAAATAAAAATTATTGCAAACATATGTGCGATTTTTTCGGAGTACCCTTTCGGGGAGAGGAAGTACCGAGGGGGTGGCGAAAGAGAGAAGATCTTCAACGCTCGAAAGGGAGAGACGCGCTTTGAACTCATTAGAGATACGATCAAAAAGCGACGATTAACCGGGAAGGCAAAAAAGTTCGAATTTTACCGCGAGAAAAATCCTTGGCTCCGCCGTTCTGATTAACGTCAATTCGTAATTTTTCCCCCTTTTTTGAATCTCGCTTTAGAAATCCGCGCTAATTATTTGTATTTTTAATTAGTGCCACAACAATTAATTCGGCTATTGCTCGCCTACGAAAAGTTTCGTGGAGTGTTTTTTCGGTTGTGCCATATAGTGTCAGCCCACCTCTGCCCTTTTCCTGAATAGGCCATTTTCTTGCAGATAGCGGATACTTTGCAGACGCAGGAGACGACCGGCAATTAAGTATTTGTAGAGTAGTTGTAGAAGTTGAAACTTTTAGTATATTATAGGAGTTTTTTGCTCACCATAATATCGAGGATCCCAGCTACTGGCAGAATTCTTTCCTCTTCTACACTGCGTCGTTATTTTAGTTTTCTTTGTTGTAGTTTTTCCAATTTAGTAAGAAATCGTGTACCCGTCAAACACGTTTCTGGGGAGCACTGAGCTTATCGCGAAAAGTTCACGTCCGCCGCTATTTTATTTCAGATTCTGGAGAAAACTGAACATTGTCTTTTTTTGGTTTTATTTTTGATTAATTACCATTCAATTAGTTTTTTTCTTTTTGGTTTTTTGCAGGTTTTTGTCTTACACAATAAAACCTTGCTGGCATCTCTTAAAAACAATAAAGTTTTACATTATTTAAATTAGCGACCTAAGAGACAATAGATCCTTTCCAAGAGTTGGGTCCCCCTTGCAGCGTGGTAAAAGAGATTCGACACACGAAGATACGTTGGACTTAGAACATCCACGTAGTCGAACCTCCGCAGACACGGCGGCAACACGGCAGCAGTCGCAACCACAGCCGCCCCCACGCAACCACCGATTAAACGGATTATTACGGATTATCATTAGCGGGGGGGACACTGCGCGACACCATATAAATGCTGGATTCGATAGCATGCGTTCATTATTTTATATAGGTATTTATTTGGGACAAAAGCTGTGTCATGTAGAAGGGTTTGAACTAGAACTACATTTTGAAAATAATGGCTATTAAAGCTCTGGCAAATAATATGTTTGATAATAACTTTATTACGCTCAGCCCTTCGACTTCGGGTCAGATTCATGCCAATTGAGAGCATAGAACGGTTAATGACCGTAACGGCTACTCTAGAAAAGGACCTAGCCAATATAAAGAAGCAGGTACCCCAGCATAGAAATCAACCCCGACGACAGGACCGGCTTAAGAGAAACAAACATTTTAATGCCCGTAGGAATGGACCTCCATCAAACCATGTTAGACAAATGGAGACATCTAAACCACAACCTACTAGAAAGGCAGTGCCAGTGATCTAGAACTCAGTTCGCGAAGCACGCTTTGATAAAGAGAGCTCAGCAAAAACCACAAATAAACGAAGCAAATACCTTAAGAAAAATCCTGACAAAGCTCCTATTGCAAGGCAGCTGGACAAAGCGAGACATAGAGCTCAACAGTCTCAGGAGATTCACCAAGAGGAAGCAGGACTTTATGAGGTTGCTGAAGCTACCTTATTTAGTCAAGTAGCTCGAGGACAGAAAAACGTACGGCAACTAACAAGCACCAAGTCCCTTGTAAAGTTGTTGGAGAGCAGGAAATCTGAAGATCTACTTCCTGCACAAAAAAGGTTACTGCATCGATTTACTGTGCAAGACAACCTTTTATTTAGAAAACATGTCGTCGGAAATCGATTGGTAGTGCCCTATAACCTCTCGGCGCAAATCATTTCCGCATGTCATGTTTCACAGGACCAAATGAAACACCTGTCAAATAAACAGACGTTACGCAACATTAGAGAGCAATACTTTTGGCCTGGGATGCACAAAGATGTGGCTAGCTACGTTCAAAACTGCCATAAATGTTATGAAACAAAAAAGCAGGAACAGCCATCTGATGCCCCTTTGCCCCAAACGCCAAAGAGTCCCAAATTTGAAGACGAACAGCCTGAACACGACTCAGACCTTTTGAATTACCTTGAGGGTTTTGAATTCCCAGAATCCAGAGTAAGTACTGAGGTGGATATTGTGGCAGCCATAGAAGCAATTAATAAGCCAAATCCCTCTCAAGAAGAGCCAGGATCTGTGGAAGAAAAAATTCCAGAAGGATTAAAATTCGAAGCTCGAGCACTTCAAAAAACTGACGACATTGTAAAAACAATTGCAAACCTTAAAGCTAGAGTAACCAGGTTCTCCGGATTTAGAAATTCCCAGGAATTTAACCCAATTGATGAAATGGTGACCCAAACTTTCCTGACGCTAGATAGCATCGAAGCTGTAAGCTCTACAGTACGCTCCATTCGTAAGCAGCTAACTACCGAGCTGCATACCATACAAAATATCCTAGAAGAGAACTCTGACGGTTAATGTTGGCAATAACCTGTATATTAGCATACCATTAGCGTAATTTAAATTTATTTTTTTCATATTTAAATATCTTTTTGTTTTTTGCTCAAAGTTATCAAAGAAAATATTTCTTTTTCTTTAATCAAGTTTTCGCCTACAGAGGGGAGTGTTATGCAAACTGACCTCTCTGTTTGCCTATGAGTTCATGTGTGGAAGCATGGCAACCCTGTAAGCCATTTTTCGAAGCTTTTAAGCTTTAATCTTATGGAAGTTTTTTCTATTTGTCGGTTTTCTAAATAAACCAGCCCCACGATGCCAAATACGTGATTGGATACTCTTGTAGGGGTTTAAACCAATCACGCGCTGCTCCTCTCATTTGTGCCGCTGCTGTGCAAACTTTCTCAACATCGTTGATGATGTGGCTGCGAAGAAAATATTCTTCAAGCTCGCTCAAAAAATGCTTTGGACACTCAGGAGGTTTTCCGCTAAATGTGCAACTAAATGGAACTGGATTATTGTTTCCCATTCGCTGTAAAATTTGGCTCATAGCGTTAGAGAAAATTTCAATTATTTGCGTAACGCTAGCACTATCATCTATGTGATTTTCATGGTTCCTGATAGAAGGGTTATATTGGGGCTCATCATTATTAGCCGAATTGAAATGGCTGATCCTTTCAAAAGGCGATCTATTTTCTGTAATTGTTGGGTTCGTGCTCACATATTCCATACTCGCTTCACTGCGAGGGTAATTTAAAATACTAGAGTTTTCCTCCTCCAGGTAATTTAAATCACTAGAGTTCCCTACCTCTGAGTAATCTAAACTACTTGAGTTCCCCGCCAGGGATGCCATGTCGCGCAGTGTCCCCCCCGCTAATGATAATCCGTAATAATCCGTTTAATCGGTGGTTGCGTGGGGGCGGCTGTGGTTGTGTTGCCGCCGTGTCTGCGGAGGTTCGACTACGTGGATGTTCTAAGTCCAACGTATCTTCGTGTGTCGAACCTCTTTTACCACGCTGCAAGGGGGAACCAACTCTTGGAAAGGATCTATTGTCCCTTAGGTCGCTAATTTAAATAATGTAAAACTTTATTGTTTTACAGATGCCAGCAAGGTTTTATTGTTTAAGACAAAAACCTGCAAAAAGCCAAAAAGAAAAAAAAAACTAATTGAATGGTAATTAATCAAAAATAAACCCAAAAAAGACAATGTTCAGTTTTCTCCAGAATCTGAAATAAAATAGCGGCGGACGTGAACTTTTCGCGATAAGCTCAGTGGTCCCCAGACACGTGTTTGACGGGTACACGATTTCTTACTAAATTGGAAAAACTACAACAAAGAAAACTAAACTAACGACGCAGTGTAGAAGAGGAAATAATTCTGCCAGTAGCTGGGATCCTCGATATTATGGTGAGCAAAAAACTCCTATAATATACTAAAAGTTTCAACTTCTACAACTACTCTACAAATACTTAATTGCCGGTCGTCTCCGCTATCTGCAAGAAAATGGCCTATTCAGGAAAAGGGCAGAGGTGGGCTGACACTATATGGCACAACCGAAAAAACACTCCACGAAACTTTTCGTAGGCGAGCAATAGCCGAATTAATTGTTGTGGCACTAATTAAAAATACAAATAATTAGCGCGGATTTCTAAAGCGAGATTCAAAAAAGGGGGAAAAATGACGAACTGGCGATAATCAGAACGGCGGAGCCAAGGACTTTTCTCGCGGTAAAATTCGAACTTTTTTGCCTTCCCGGTTAATCGTCGCTTTTTGATCGTAACTCTAATGAGTTCAAAACGCGTCCCTCCCTTTCGAGCGTCGAAGATCTTCTCTCTTTCGCCACCCCCTCGGTACTTCCTCGCCCCGAAAGTGTACTTCGAAAAAATCGATACCACTCTGACCAGTGGCGATTATATGGCGCTTCAGACAGCGCTGACATAAATTCAGAAAATGAGCTTTTCTGGAAAATGTGCTGGAAAAAGAAAATTGAAAATGTGATCATTGGACCGAAGAAATGATGCTCTTCAAAATGACACCTCACGTGACATAGTTTAAGTGACAATTAAAGCTTTTTATTGAAATTAAATGTTAATTTCGTGGCTCAGTCAATTAAAATATTAATTAATGTTAAATATCTGCTGAGAGATTAAGATTTTGATTTCAATTAACGATATTCGCAAAATCGCCTTAATTACTAAACTATTGTTCGGGTCACGTACAGGTCTAAAATTCTTTCAAGGGCCATAAACCATTAAAAGGGCGCCTTTGCCGGGTAAAGAAAAAGGGCAATTGTAGGGTTTCATGTTTTATGGCCGGAATTCCCAAGAAATGGTAAAAGTGCCTGTCCAACACTAACAAAAGAAATGCTCTTGACGAAAATAAAAATTATTGCAAACATATGTGCATTTAGGGCATCGTGGGGCTGGTTTATTTAGAAAACAGGAAAATAGAAAAAACTTCCATAAGATTAAAGCTTAAAAGCTTCGAAAAATGGCTTACAGGGTTGCCATGCTTCCACACATGAACTCATAGGAAAACAGAGAGGTCCGTTTGCATAACAATGGCCTCTTTCCGATTCTGGCAAATCCTGCTTAGGACCAATTTGCAGGTGCCTCACCATTCTATAGAAATTTTTTGCAAATTGCTTTGAGCAGAATTTGCACTTTTTCTCGGAATTGTTAATATTTGGTTGTACGACAAAATATTTTTGTATTATTGCCCAAATTTGCCAAATCTCCCCATTATTACTATATCATAAACGCTTACTTTACTACTAGTACTAATGGTAAAATAACAATTTTTTTTCAAGTCGTATGTCATTCTCCTACAGCGTTGTCTACTCTTCACAGTGTTGCCAGTAATTTGTATAAAATGAAGAGGTTAAATACATACTGTATTAAACGGTATAATACAATGTATAATACATTTGTATTATACACTTTCACTTCACTATTTAATTTCAATTAAACTATGTCATGTGAGGTGTCATTTTAAAGGGCATCATGTATTCTGTCCAATGATCACATTTTCAATTTCCTTCTTCCAGCAGATTTTCCAGAAAAGCTCATTTTCGAAATTTATGCCCGCGCTCTCTGAAGCGCCATATAGTCGCCACTGGTCAGGGTGGTATCGATTTTTTCTGGAGTACATTTTCGGGGATGAGAAGTACCGAGAGGGCGATGGAGAGGATCTTCGAAACTCAAGAGAGAGAGACGGTTTTTGGTTTCGCTAGAGTTACAACCTAGAAAGAAGGAGACGCGTTTTGAACTCGCTAGAGTTCTGACCTAAAAGAGAGACAGTTTTTGAACTCGAGAGAGTGATTACCTAACCGGGAAGACAAAAAAGTTCGAATTATACCGCGAGAAAAAAGTCACTCCTTGGCTCCGCCGTTCTGATTATCGCGAATTCGTAAATTTTTCCCCCTTTTTGAATCCCTTTTTAATCTGCCGCTCTAATTATTTGTTAGTGCCGAAATTAGTTAATTATTATAAAATATATAGATATAAAAACATTAATTATTTTTTGTTAGTGCCAAAACACAATTACATCGCTTATTGTTCTTAGTGTCAACCCACCTCTGCCCTTTTCCTGAATAGGCCAATTTCTTGTAGATAGCGAATATTTTGCAGACGCAGGAGACTACACCGGCAATTAAATATTTGTAGAGTAGTTGTAGAAGTTGAAACATTTAGTATATTATATTAGTGTTTTGCTCACCATGCATTGATAATATTGAGGATCCCAGCTACGTGGCAGAATTCTTTTCTCTTCTACAATGCGTCGTTAGTATAGTTTTCTTTGTTTTGTTGTTTTTTCAATTTTAGTAAGAAATTGTGTGCCCGTGAAGCACGTTTCTGGAGACCACTGAGCTTGTCGCGAAAAGTTCACGCCCGTCGCTATTTTATTTCAGACTCCTGAGAAATCTGAAAATTGTCTTTTTCAATTTTATTTTTAATTAATTACTATTTAATTAGTTTTTTTTTGGCTTTTTGCCTTAAACCACAAAACCTTGCTGGCATCCCCAAAATATTACATTTTATATTATTTAATTTATCATTTATTAATTATATCCGTTAGTTAACGCCACGGATTAATTACCGGCCTTCTGCCCCCATAATTAATGATCTAACGGATAACGAAATAGATAGATCCTTTCCAAGAGTTGGGTCCCACTTGCAGCGTGGTCAAAGAGCTTTGACACACGAAGTTACGTTGGACTTAGAACATCCACGTAGTCCAATCTCAGCAGACTCGGCGGCGACGATTATTAGCGGGGGGGAGGGACACTGCGCGACAATATCCTCCGGAAATTTCCGGTAATTTATTCGTTAACGTCATTACGTTAACGAATAAATTACGTCAAATAGTTCGAAATCGCGATTAGCATTTGCTGTGAAGATGAAAGTACGTCATGGGCAATGGGTACAGTTGTTGTGCAAACTGAGCTCTCTATAGATCATTCTAAGTTTACGTCATTTGACATTTATGCCCCTCAAGGCACTATGGCGGATGAACCTTCAAAAAATGTAAGACGAAAAATCGATCTTTATCATCATGTTTCATGTTTGATTTAAGATATCTTTAATTACAAGTACCCGTAAAGCCTCTAAGCGACCTATTCATCATCTGAAGAGTTGCTTTCGATTATGCCCTTATTGGAAATGTCCTATTCTTGTAATGTCGACTGAATGAGATAATTGAGATATCGTTTCATTCTTTCGATTTCCTCATCTGCCTGGTTAGTGAACACTGAACATGGAAATGGAAATGCTTCGGTTTGATTTTCAGGCCTTAAAGGAAGCAAAAATGACTTAGCAAGGGACGTGTTACCTGATATTTCATAACTGGTAAGTTCAACAGTAATTATTCTTAAAAAGTAGATAGATAGGTATAGGTATAGGAATACTAGAGCATACCTTAGTATACTTGAGCATATTTATGTTTAAAATTGTAGGAAATCCTGCATTGCCCTGAAAGACAAACTCAGGCGGGTTGTTCAGTTAGAATTTCGGTTCTTGAAAAGAATTTTAAAAGAACTAAGTGTGATCCAAACACAGATATGATTTGTAAATAGAGCTTAGGAAATAAGTATATTCCTATGTTGTTTCTTTTAGGCAAAGGAAGTTTTATTCAATAATTTGAAGAGCCTCCAGTCAAAAGTTGTGTCACCAAGACAAATACATACTAGTGAGGTAGTTTAATTTAAACCTAAACACTCAAAATCATGCCTTTTTACATACCTTCCAAAAAGTTGTAAGTATGTAATTGGTTCTGATCCATACCAGTATTGTTTGTTTATAGTTTTTCGTTGTAAGAGTCTCTCCACTTTTGTGTGTATTTACTTTTAAACATACTACTATTTCATTACATACTACCTATGACTTTATAAAAGCCCTGCTGATCTTGCCATTTAAATACTTATCTTCTATTAGTCTTTAGTCTAACTATGTACAAGACATGTTTATACTTTTTTTATCGTAAGAAAGTTCTGTGGATTTTTATATATACTAATAGTACGGAGTGTTCATTATAAAACTTCATCTAGTTAGCTGTGAAATGTCAAAAGAAAATGATGGAGAAACAAAAGTCCTTTTATTTTGATTATGTCATCCTTTTCTGTCAAAACTTCATAGCCTGCTAGATGAAGTTTTATAATGAACAACCCGTAGATTATGTCACTAGGAGTAAAAGTGGGTCTTTTCGTGCTGAGCCCAGAGATTGATAGTCCAAGCGAAGCTGAGGCCTGCAACTGGGCGAATCACAAAAAGACCTTTTACTCCGTGTAACATATACTATTTTTTTTTTCAAACATGCAGGAAATATGAAGTTTATTACAGAGGAATTCAGTTTTGCAATTTTCTCTCATCCTCTTTAAGCGGGTGTAGGCACTTAAAGATGGTATATACTAAAATATATACTTACTTATATACTTAAATGGGATCCCGATCCCGACAATCCCGGGATCCCGGACATTATTTTAGTACCGAAAATTCCGGGATTGCTTATCTAGATCTCGGGGATTTCGGGTTGAAAAAATACCGTTATGTCGCCATTAACTCAAAAATATTCATGATTTGAAAGAGTCGTAGCGTATAGTGAACCCGCAATCTCCGGTCAGTTACTCCGCTGCTGGCCAAAATCGCGGTCTCGGATCGGAATCTTTACGAAGCTGACATAGCCCTTGATTTAATGCTAAGTGAAATCAGAAAAACCACCTGTAGATCAACTATCGGACAGAAATTGGAAAAATCCCTGATGAATCGAATTTCTTATCCAAGGACTGTTTTTTCTGATATGTGCGTTTACTGATGCAACAAAGCATATCCGATATCGAGAGCTAACATACTTTACAATAAACCCAAAGAATAATTTTGATACGAGAACTCGAAAAACTTATTGTCTGACTACAAAACGGACACGTTGAATCTGCATCCGAATCAGAACGTGAAGATGACATTTTGCTGACAACTGAAGCTTTAAGGACAGAAAATGTGGAACAACAAACTTACAAAAATAAACTGCATGATGCTCTGCAAAGTGAAGCTGCATCTGCCAACTTCGCTTCCTGTTCACGCCCAGACATTAGCTTTCTTAGAGATATAATTTCAAGAGAGCTCCGATTGTATGAAGAAAGAAACCGACGAAAAAATTTAGAAATGACATATAATTATTCATTGGACCATCCCTCCAACCAGTGTGGAATCCGAGAGGTGTTTTTCAACGGCTGGTCTATTGTGCACGAAAATACGGTCAAAACTTAGCGATACAGCGTCGGAGAAGATAGTGTTTTTAATTTTTTTTTTCAAGCGGACTAAAAGTACGTCATTTGTTTTCTCCATACGCACACCTAAAGTGGACTTTCTGATCCTGAGCCCTAAAAAGTAGCAAAAAAGTTGTAGGCAGTAAAAGTAAAGTCAAAAGTCACCGCTACTGTCATGATGGCGCATATATAAACGATTTTCATTAACCAAAATTATTTGAACACTAGATGACACCAGATAGATCGATCTAAGTGTGTTGCCATCATTACCTTCTTATTGAAAAAAACAAAGGATAGGAATACTCTCAGAGCGCTCGAGAGCACCACCCGAAACTGTTATTGTTATCGCAATAACATATAGACCATTCTAAGATTACGTCATTTGACATGTTTGCCGCTCCAGGCAATATAGCGGATTAACCTTCAAAAATCTGTCAAACGACACTTCAAAATCGATCTTTATCATCATGTTTCAGGTTTGATTTAAGATATTGTCGCGCAGTCCCCCCTTCCCCGCCGTTAATAATATTAATCGGTGGTTGCGTAGGGGCGGCTGTGTTCGCGGTTGCTGCCGTGTTGCCGTCACCGCCGTGTCTGCGGAGTTTCGACTACGTAGAGGCTCTAAGTCCAAAGTATCTTTGTGCGCCAAGTCTCCGTTACCACGCTGCAAGGTGGACCCAACTCTTGGAAAGGATCTATTTATTTTGTTGTCCCTGAGGTCGCTAATTTAAATAACGTAAAATTTAATAATTTGGGGATGCCAGCAAGGTTTTATTGTTTAACACAAAACCTGCAAAATGCAAAAAAAAACTAATTGAATACTAATTAATTTAAAATAAAATAAAAAAAGACAATTTTCAGTTTTCTCTAAAATTTGAAATAAAATAGCGCAGCAATATGAATGCGGACGTGAACTTTTGGCAATAAGCTCAGTGGTCCCCAGAAACGTGTTTGACGGGTACACGATTTCTTACTAAATTGGAAAAACAACAACAAAGAAAATTAAACTAACGACGTAGTGTAGAAGAGAAAAGAATTCTGCCAGGTAGCTGGGATCCTCGATATTATGGTGAGCAAAATAATACTATAATATACTAAAAGTTTCAACTTCTACAACTACTCTATAAATACTTAATTGCCGGTGGTCTCCTGCGTTTGCAAAGTATCCGCTATCTGCAAGAAAATGGCCTATTCAGGAAAAGGGTAGAGGTGGGTTGACACTATATGGCACAACCGAAATAACACTCCACAAAACTTTTCGTAGGCCGGCAACAAGCGGTTAAATTGTTTTGACACTAATTAAAAATACAATTAATTAGCGCGGATTTAAACGGAAAAAACAAATGAACCAAAATACGGCTGCGGAAATCAGAACTGCGGTGCCCAGGACCTTTTCCCGCGTTGAAATTCGAACCTTTCCGTTTAGGTCGTCACTCTCGCGAGCTCAAAAATCGTCTCTCTCTTTCGAGTTTCGAAAATCCTCTCTCAACCACCCCCTCGGTACTTCTCAAGCCCAAAAAGGTACTGCAGAAAAAATAGATACCACCCTGATCAGTGGCGACTATATGGGGCTTCTCACAGCGCGGGCTTAAATTTAGAAAATGAGCTGGAAGAAGAAAATTTTAAATGTGATCATTGGAGAGAATAAATGATGCTTTTTAAAATGACACACGTCACATGACATAGTTTAATTGACAATTAAAGCTTTTTATTTAGATTGACCGTTAATCTCCTGGCAGAGTCAATTTAGACATAAATTGCTCGAATTTGAATTCAAAGGATCAGAAATTGAAAGTTCTATCTGATGAGAGAATAAGATTTTAATTTCAATCAACGATATTCGCAAAATCGCTCTAATTACTAAACTATTGTTCGGGTCACGTACAGGTCTGAAATTCTTTCAAGGGCCATAAACCATTAAAAAGGCGCCTGACCGGTCAAAGAAGAAGGGCAATTGTAATGTTTCATGTTTTATAGCCGGAATTCCCAAGAAAGTGTGAAAGTGCCTGTCCAAAAACTAACAAAAGAACTGCTCTCCGACGAAAATTAGAAATATTGTAACCATATGTGCATTTAAGCCTTCATGGGGCTGGTTTATTTAGAAAACCGAAAAACAGAAAAATTCCATAAGATTTAAGCTTAAAAGTTTCGAAAAATGTCTTACAGAATTGCCATGCTTCCACACATGAACTCATATGTAAATAAAGAGTTCAGTTTGCACAACACATCCCTCTATAAGCCAAAACTTGATCAAAGAAAAAGAAATACTTTCTTTGCTAAGTTTAATAGTTATAAGCAAAAACAAAAAGAAATTTAAATATGTAGAAATAACTTTAAATATGCTAACGGTTAAGCTAATCGACATGTATTGGTCAAAATTAAGAATCAGAGTTCTCTTCTAGAGTATGTTGTATGCTATGCAGCTTGGTAGTTAACTGCCTACGAACGGAGCGGACGGTAAGGCTTACAGATTTGATGCTATCTAGCGCCAGGAAACCTTGGGTCACCATTTCATCAATCCGGTTAAATTCCTAGGAATTTCTAAATCCGGAGAACCTGGTTGCTCTGGCTTTAAGGTCGGTAATTGTTTTTACAATGCTGTCAATTTTCTGAAGTGCAGCATATTCAGCTTCAAATGTGAATCCCTCTGGCATTTCTTGTTTCTCAGATCTTGGCTTTTCTTGAGAGTGATTTGGCTGGTTAATCGCTTCTATGGCTGGCACAATATCCACCTCAGTACTTACTCTGGATTGTGGGAATTCAAAACCCTCAAGGTATTTCAAAAGGTCTGAGTCGTGTTCAGGCTATTCGTCTTCAAAGTTGGGACTGTTTGGCGCTTGGGGCAAATGGGCATCGAGTGGCTGTTCCTGCTTTTTTGTTTCATAACATTTATGGCAGTTTTGAACGTAGCTAGCCACATCTTTGTCCATCCCAGGCCAAAAGTATTGCTCTCTGATATTTCGTAAGGTCTTTTTATGGGATAAATATTTAATTTGGTCCTGTGAAACATGACATGCGGAAATGACTTGTGCCGAGAGGTTTGGCTATCATGGTTTGATGGAGGTCCCTTTGGGTGAACATTAAAATTGTTGTTTCTGCTAAGCCGGTCCTGTCGTCAGGGTTGAGTTCTATGCTGGGGTACCTGCTTCTCTATATCGGCTAGGTCCTTTTCTAGAGTATCCGTTACGGTCATTAACCATTCTATGCTCTCAATTGGCATGAATCTGACCCGAAGTCGAAGGGCTGGGCGTAATAAAGTTATTATCAAACATATTAATTCGCTCTCTGAACCTTGGGGAAAAATGCGATAGTAAAGAGCACGTTTTCCTAGCATGATTAATTCCGCTTATTCATCAGTTTGGCTTTGGCCATATAACTGTTCTTTACAGGACATTATTATTTCCACTCTGTTATAACGGTTAACTATAATTGACCAAATTCCAAATACTTAACCAAATTCCAAATACGTGATTGGATACTTTTGTAGGGGTTTAAACCAATCACGCGCTGCTCCTTTCATTTGTGCCGCTGCTGTGCAAACTTTCTCAACATCGCTGACGATGTGGTTGCGAAGAAAATATCCCTCAATTTCGCTCAAAAAACGCTTTGGACCCTTATGAGATTTTCCGCTAATTGTGCGACTAAATGAAACTGGTTTATTGTCTTCCATTTGCTGCAAAATTTGGTTCATAGCGTTAGAGAAAATTTCAATTATTTGCGTAACGCTAGCACTATCATCTATTTGATTTTCTTGGTTCCTGATGGAAGCATTATTGTGGGGCTCATCACTATTTCCCGAATTAGATTGGTGGATCCTTTTAAGAGGCGATCTATTTTCTGTAATGAAGGGGCAAAATGCCGATAATTAATCCGTGGCGTTTCTTCTTGGTAGCGAAAACACTTCAATGGTATTGCTAAACAAATATGATTATTAAAGGCTAATTTACAAGCGATAAAAGTTAATATTTTCGGGGTGCCAGCAAGGTTTTATTGATTAACACAAAACCTGCAAAATGCCAAAAAAAACTAATTGAATACTAAATAATTTAAAATATAAGACAATTATTAAAAGACACATTAAGAAAAAAACAATTTTCAGTTTATTAAATTAATTTCGCCACAAGATTTGAGTTTCGCAATTTGTGATTTGCGAAATGTGACTTTCCTGAATATTGCAGACTAAACTGCACAACTTAAAGTTCGGCACAAGCAGTTTTTCGTGTCATTTTCAATTAACTGTAACTTTTTAAGCAATGGATTGTTTTAAATATAATTTGCACGGACTGAAACCTCATTTCCTCTAGATTAAGGAAGCGTATAATTTTGAAAAAAAAACCGACGTTATCTTTATTATATAGAGTGTGCAACAAAGTGATGCAAAAATTTAAAATTTTGATGTTCTGCCATTTTGCAATAAGCTATTTTTTCTTTATCGTTTTCAGGTCAGGAGTAAGCCAACATCCATATCTCGGGACCTTTTGGGACCACTGGTGGATTGCCGTCTGAAGCAGCTGCCATCTAGTGGAGCCCTCCCAAGAGCTGGTTGAAGTTCTTCAAGAACTGGTTGAAGTTCTTAATGTGACTGTGCTTCCAGATCCAAGCGTTGCATTAGGAGAGGCTGAGAGATTGCAGCTGGGCAGCGACAAAGAAAGTTTTTTTTAATAAACATTTTGTCATTGATCGAGGTCACACCTGCACTTGACCGGGGTTCCGACATATTTGTTGAAATGTCGGAACAAGGAATACCAGAAAGGAGATACCCTAGTATATCTATTTTATTTCACATCTTGGATGGGGATAAAAACGTGGCTTCGGTAACTCAGTCGCTTTCCATGCCGCGACTATCGCCATATTCTTTATCAGCATTAAATCCGACCGAATCTCACCCTCGCTTAGATCGCGCCCCCGCGTTTTCTTTTTTGCGTCCCCTGGACGACGCGACGGTACATGGGCAAATAAAAAAGATTGATTCTACAAGTTCGGGCGCAGATCCATCTTCTCGGGTCGTTCCGACCAATACGAATCTGGCATCCCAAATGACAACCAAAACGCGCGAGATCCCTGGCGGGGATCCTTCCGAACGCGGCAGTGAAATATTCCAACGGGTTGCCTTGGAGTTCTTCGGTAAACTCCGTCGGTTCCGAGATGACTTCTATTTCCCGACAGACGAAGCGATCTGGTTATAGATCCGAACCTGCAAACGAGGGAGATATTCGCAAATTAAACCAAACATTTTTTGATCCACGTATTAGATTACAAACTCGAAGAACTTCCTTTATGCAACCTGAGCTGGACCTTGAGGACCCGATAGGATATCGCGATAGCAATAGAGAAGTTTTCCAATCCGAAATAGCATACAATCGAAAATTCGATTTTGATCAGAACGCTAGAGAGCAAGCGCAGGTTCAAGTTCAACTTGCCGGGCTCATGAGTGCTCTGACTTCGAACGTAGCATCTTTGTCCAACTAAGTGGCTCAGATAGGCCATATTCAACAAGACACCCCTGTAGATTTTGTAAAGAAAATGCGATCTTTCCGTCATACTTTTTCGGATTTGGATCATGAGGATCCCGAGACATTTTTAATCACTGTCGTCGATTTCTGGCAGACGTCTAAATCCCAAGATACCCGTGACGCTCTTTTTCTCGCCACTTCTTCTTTACGTGGTCGTGCCAAAGAATGGTATATATTGTAGTATATATAATAGTATATAATCAAGTATAAAAATTACCAGCTTAGCTGGAATCAATTCACTTCTAGGTTCGTCGAGCGGTTTAATAATTACGACCGCGTGACCGAACTGAGAACTCGGCTCTACGGTGACCGACAAAAGCCGGAGGAATCCGCCGAAAAATTCATATTACGCAAATCCGCTCTTTACGCTAGACTAGAAGCTCACGCTTCAGAGGAGCAGATGGTTCGATTAATTCAGTCCCAGGTGGTTCCTTCACTGCGATCACGTCTGCGCATGCAAAATTTTTCCAGTATTGTTGGTCACCTGCGCTAGTCTTCTGGAAAAGGACATTTTCGAAGAGCAGAAACTTCTTAGAGGATTAAATCTAGGCCGCGGGTTTACAGGTTCTCAGAACAACACTGGAGCTACTTTTAAAGCTCCTATGAATAGAAATTTGAATCAACCCGAGCATAGTGGTAAACGAGAGGAACGGTTAAACTTGTCTGCAGGCAGACAACAGACGGGAAATTCTAAACAATTGTCCAAACCTCCAGTGCAGAATCAAGAGTTTAGTCTCTCTTCTTGCCGATTCTGTCAAGGCCAACATCTTCACCGCGATTGCCCTAAGAACTCTTTCAAAGGAGTTTCCCGGCCCAACCAGAACCTGCTGCGTGTTCAGAACGATGCGATGCGATCGGATCCTGATTACCCGTCCAACTTGGCTTCAAGTTCTTCTCATGCTCACTCATCTGAGATTATGGAATTGAATTCCATGGGATTCAATTGACCCACGAGGGCCAAAAAACTAGAACACGACCGATCAAATCAAAAAGACCCCTTTAGTCACTCTACATGTATCTTAACTAACACTTCTGAGCCGTTGAAATCTTCTTTTTCTTTTTCTACTCAGGTAGAGACTCCATCCTCTTCCCTAAACATTGAATCGAAAGATGCTGTCGACCTGAATGAGATTCGGATTTCCAATCCCCTTAGCTTTCCCACACTCAGTCCAAAGTGTGAGGACATTCAGTCGGTGTGCGAATCTGACATTTCTCACGGGAGTATACGGACATTGATCCGGGAAGACAAAGCAAATCACGTAGTTGGCTCAAAATCTTTGGTGGAGCGACACTTGGTCAACAAACTTTTTTCCATCGTAGTGCTTTTTTATTTCATTCTTAAGCGCTTTTTTCTTGATTTTGTAATTATTCCAGCGTTTTTCCAAGATTTCTTCTGCAATCCTTGCCATCTTTGACCTAGTATACGAACTTGTTTTAGCAGAAAACATACAATTACACCAAAAAATCACTAATTGTACTGAAATACGCATTTTATCACGTTTTAAGTTGTTTTACGTCGAATTCTACTTGTTTTAGCAGAAAACATAAAATTACACCAAAAAATCACTAATTATATTGTAATACGCATTTTAGCATGTTTTAAGTCGTTTTACGTAGAATTCTACTTGTTTTAGCAGAAAACATACAATTACACCAAAAAACCAGTAATTGTACTGAAATACGCTTTTTAGCACGTTTTAAGTCGTTTTACGTCGAATTCTACTGGTTTTAGCAGAAAACATAAAATTACACCAAAAAATCACTAATTGTGCTGAAATATGCATTTTAGCACGTTTTAAGTCGTTTTACGTCGAATTCTACTTGTTTTAGCAGAAAACATACAATTACACCAAAAAACCAGTAATTGTACTGAAATACGCATTTTAGCACGTTTTAAGTCGTTTTACGTCGAATTCTACTGGTTTTAGCAGAAAACATAAAATTACACCAAAAAATCACTAATTGTGCTGAAATATGCATTTTAGCACGTTTTAAGTCGTTTTACGTCGAATTCTACTGGTTTTAGCAGAAAACATAAAATTACACCAAAAAATCACTAATTGTACTGTAATACGCATTTTAGCACGTTTTAAGTCGTTTTACGTCGAATCCTACTCGTTTTAGCTGAGAA
>CATOSE010000139.1:0-10830 GCA_951812265.1 Taphrorychus bicolor | reverse complement strand
CCGCAAGAGGCGTGGAAATCCGCGTCTCCGTCGCCGCCAACCTGAAGTCCAGTATACGCGCCATGAAGATCCAGGTCAAGGCTGCCCACTGCAACATTCAACGCGCAGACAGTACCATTTTTGGAACAGTGAATCTTGACCACGAGGTCACCATCAGTGGCTCCTCCCGTTTTGATATCAACACCACGGTCGTCCCAATCCCGCAGCCCATCCGCGATGCTATCGTTGATGTCTTTGGAGGGAAGGACGAGATTGGTCTCAAGACGGATTGCACCATCAAGGGGATGGCTGTGCTCTGGGGTTCAGTACATGTTCCGATCACCATGAAGCACACGCTACGTGTCTCGCAAGAGACCGCCGACATCGCGACAGTCACCAGCACTCAAGCGCCGCGCGTGAGCTACTTGCTCGGAAGTGGCTTTCTCGTTGAGGCAGCCTCGACCATCACCTCCCTTGAACTCAAGCCGACCAAAAGCGCCAGCACAATGGGGGAGGGCAACACGGCGCTCGACGCAGCGAGCATCGAGTGGCCGGCTGACAAGTGACCAGCGCCGCCCACCGCTCCCACTACTTCTGCTCCTCCCCGCGGCAACACCTGCGCCAGCAAGCGTCACGCTCTTTCACCCTTTGATTGAATCGCGTGTTCCTCTGCTTTTCGATCGGACTGCTTGTTTGCAATTCCTATTTGTGTGTGTGTGTGTGTGTACCTCAGGTGGACGGCGATATGGAAGGACAACAAGATGCGCGTGACGAGTGGGCCGTTGCCACTTGGCAGCCACTTGCCGCATCCCGAACTGCCGCTCGTCGGCTTACGCTTCTCGTCAGATTTCGTGCACTCGATTGCCGGTGAGGCGACCCTGCTCCGGCCGAGCTTCCTCTGCCGAGCGCTGCGCAAGTACGCTCCCTCGATCCTCTCGATCGAGATTGAACCTTCAGTGTTGGAAGCGTCGTTCCGGATGAAGGCGGAGGCGGGGTCAAACACCGTCAGCCTCCTTGCAACCGCGGGTTTCACGCAGCCCATCGACCTTGTTGCTGACGACCAGTACATCGCACTTTATTTTGAGGCGCGGTGCGAAGAGGTTGAGGGGCGTCCGTGCTCGCTCTGGCCCAAAAAAAAGAAAAAGAATCGCGACAGCTCGGCTGCACTTCCACCCGTGATGCCCTCGGCGGTCGCGCCCTCGACAAACTCGACGAGTGAGGCCACCCAACTTGCCCTCTTCCTCGAGGTGAGCTCCAAACTTGGACAACATGGCCCTCACCACTCGCCCCCGCCCCTTCCCATGCTGCTCCCCAGCCCTGACCCTCGTGTGAGTCACCCGAAGCCACGTCTCGTGCGTGCGCTTGACACTCAAACTGACCCTCGTGCTACCCTGCCTGCAAGGCATGGCGCCTAGACGGGCGGGCCAAGCTGCTGAGCGAGGTCGCGGAGATCACACTCGGCAGCGCAATACTCGAGGTGAGTCACCCTCAGGGCATGGAGTATGGATTGGTTCCCAGCCTCAATGCAGCCATCGTGCGGCGCAGGATCTGTTTGTACACACGGTGGAGCTTGCCGTTGCGGTCTCGTACGGAGAGAGCGCTTACCTCAAGGAGAGTGGCGTCCTCCAGGCAACCCCTACTAATGACACGAGTAATACTGCTGCTACTACTGCTACTCTAGCGGCCGACTGGGCGGTCGATCCATGTTCTGCGCGGTCGGTCCGTCGACCGCGCAGTGGGTCCGTCGACTGCGCAGTCGGTCCGTCGACTGCGCAGTCGATGCACGACGGACTGCTCAGTCTCTCCGTCGGCTGAGCTCGATTGCGAGGTCGGCTGTCGACTACGCAATCGGTCTGTCGACTGCGTGATCGGTCTGTCGACACGATGGCTGCGCCCTTCCTTCTACGACTCCTACTATTGGTACCCATCCGGCATCATCTCGTTATCCCGTCTTGTTTTGACTGCGCGGCCAGTCCTTCGACACGGCGCGGCCAGTCCTTCGACACGGCGGCCGCGCCTTCCCTCCAACTCTTCCTCTTACGACTACTAAAACGGCGGGACGACGACGGCGGCGGCGATGACGACGACGACTAACACGACTACCACTATTGCCAATTCGGCCCGTTTGGTCGTTTATTATACATGCGCTAATGCAACTATTGTTATTGCTACTGCTACTGCTGCTACTGCTACTACTGCTACTACTACTACCTTGCCCTCCACAGCCTCGCACATTTACTATTCTTGTCAGTCCGTGTCCAGTGCTAGCGTTTATTATACACGATAAGACTGCAACAAAGACGACGACGACGACGACTATTCCTCTTCCTACTACTACAACAACTACTACTACTACTACTACTACTACTAGTCTTCCCGGTGCTGTCACTGCCACTGCTCTTGCCAGCGCCACCCCACCTCGGTCTTTGCTTGTTCTCTTTCACCTGCTTGCTCCGTTCGCCTCTTCCGCTCGCTTCCTCAGGTCAACATGGACGCGGATGTCGACGGCTTTTCCGTGGTCGTCGTCGGTCAAGTGGCCGGATCGGATGATGGCGGCCACATTGTGGTGAACGCGTCGCTGCCTGGCGCAACTGAGCCCTTGGTCGTCTCAGGTGCTTTGCGAGGCGTCGCCAGCAAGAGCAAGCGCTTCGAAGTGCACCTGAACGGCTCGATGCCAAAGAAGATGCCGCAGAAGGTGCCGAGTGGCTCGATCCCATCGAGAAACTCATGCATTAATGTCTCATCGCGACCCACTTGCCGTGAAGCAGTGCTACTTCGCACACCCACCCCCCTCCACCGGTGCATAGCCCTCAGTGACCCCCCTCCCCCCCCCCCACACACACAGGAGAAGTTTCAGCTCCACTTCGACATCGAGGGCGACAAGTTCGATACGACCAGTTTTGACACCAATGGCGAGGTGTGCGATGGCAAGAAGTGCGTAACGATGTGGATGCACAGGCCGCCGCATAAGAAGAAAAACGGTGGCGACGGCCATGGGAAGGAACACCACAGCGGTAAAGGCCGCGCGCTCTCGCTCCCTCCGTACACGACTGGTGCTGAGGCGGAGGCCGCCGCCGCCGCCCAGGGTGTGGCTGTGTCGGAGGTTTTTGTTCCTGAGTTCGTCGGATCGTTGACCATTGACTACGAGTGGCTCGAATTTCCGCAGTATGGCATCCCGGCAGGCTGGTCGACGGGCCAACCGTATGTGATGGATACAACCATCTGGCTCCTTGACGGGGATGACGGCCTCCCCGACGGCACTATCGGTCGACTCGCATGGCAGGCATCCCGCATCAACCCTCATAATCATAGGGTAACAACGTCCTGCCTGATTAAACCCTTGATTCGACGCGCTGGGGGTGAGGGGGGGGGGGGGGGGGACCTCATGTGATGCAGTGCCATCATAGTGGGCTAGGGGTCAATCGTCCGGTCTCGTTGCAGGGGGTCTGTGACAAGGCACATTTCTGTCTCTGTC
This sequence comes from Taphrorychus bicolor, assembly GCA_951812265.1. Classification (NCBI taxonomy): domain Eukaryota; kingdom Metazoa; phylum Arthropoda; class Insecta; order Coleoptera; family Curculionidae; genus Taphrorychus; species Taphrorychus bicolor. Next base: position 7,376 of record CATOSE010000139.1, on the reverse strand, counting down.
GGAACAGCTCATGACCTCGGGGGTGAATCAAAGGACGACATATTTGAGGAGCCGTGATTATAATAGCTGCGCGTCGACCCGTCCTCTGACCTGTGCCGGAGCCCCGCTCGCTCAGGCGTCGCTTTTCTCGGGCGGCCAAGGGTACGCGCACAGCTTCGCCGGCTCCGTCGCCGATGAGCACTTCGCCGCACACACAGATCTCACCCCGACCGCCATTGATGACTTCGAGCGGCTCCAGGCTCCCCACCCTCTCCCTGACTTATTACCGCTGCAGAGATGAAGGCCGCGAGCGACTCAACGGCCCTGCACTACTCACCTAAATGTGTCATTTACGTTACACTCAAATCACGCTGAGCTTACACTTAGGCGGCCTCGTGGCTCATAGGCCTCTCGCACCCCTCGAGAATCCCCACCTTCTGGATCGCTAAGCCGCCTCACCAGTGAGTGGTACATTCTCCTTGCCGTTCGGAAAATGTGCTATGTCCTCGTCCTCAGGCAAATATACTGGTCACGTTTGACGAGAAAGACTCTCTGCCCGTGAATGTGAGCTCCGACCTCGCGTATGGCGACCATTCCATCGCGATGGCCATGCATTTGGACACATACACCTCTGGAACCTCGTGCGAGGACGCCCCATCTTTCGGCACGACTGGAGAATGCCGAATCTGCACAGGCACTTACATTGGGGGTTGCTCTCAGGAGCAGTGTACGACCGACCTGCTGGAGATTGGCGGCATCGCCGTGTGGAAGGACGGCGAATGCCGGCGCTGCGCCTCAGACCAGACGCACAACTGCCCCGAAGAGCTATGCACCGCCAGAACCAGCCCCGAACTCAACTGGAAGGACGGTTGGTGCCAGAGTTGTACATTCGAGGACTGGGTAGGCCAGCCAAGCGATGGCTGCTCTGAAGACAGTTGTACAACCGCATCTTTCCTGACCAGCATCGGTGCCTATTGGGACGCCAGCGACTCCAGGTGCAAGGTTTGCGCTCCGGGATACACGGGCGGCTGCTCTGAGACGCAGTGCGTGGAAGACCAGATCCCTGGAGCGTACTGGAATGGTAATTCCTGCGAGGGCTGCGGTAGGAGCAGCAGACATTATTGTAGTACCGCAGCCAGCTGTGAGCGTGTGCCCAACGCCCGCTGGAATGGCTACTACTGCGCATTTTGCTACCAACACGAGATTTACAACTGCCCCGAAGAGCTATGCAACCTCGAGTCTCTCTCTGACTTCGACGGTACCCCTGTGTGGAAAGATGGCTCATGTCAGCGCTGCCACAACGACGAGCCACACAATTGTCCTGAAGACTTATGCAACGCCGCCTTGGACCCTTCGGCGGTTTGGAGTGACGGCTCGTGCCAGGTCTGCTCGAGGGAGCAGCGTGACGGTTGCTTTGAGGAGCAGTGCACGGCCGACTTGCTGGAGGGAGACGGCATCGCCGTGTGGAAGGACGGCTCCTGCCAGCGCTGCCACCGAGACGAGCCGCACAATTGTCCTGAAGCATTATGCAACGCCGCCTTGGACCCTTCGGCGGTTTGGATTGACGGCTCATGCAAGGTCTGCACGAGAGAGCGGCATGACTATTGTCGGGAGGAGCAGTGCACGGCCGACTTGCTGGAGGGAGACGGTATCGCTGTGTGGAAGGACGGCTCCTGCCAGCGCTGCCACAAGTACGAGCTGCACAATTGTCCTGAAGCATTATGCAACGCTGGGACAAGTCCCAACCTAAATTGGAAGGACGGTTGGTGCCAGGCTTGTAGCCTTGAAGTCTGGTCAAGCCAGCCAAGCGACAGCTGCTCTGAGGACAGTTGCACCAACGCATCTTCCTTGACCAGCATCGGTGCCTATTGGGACGCCAGCGACTTCAAATGCAAGGTTTGCGCTCCGGGATACACGGGCGGCTGCTCTGAGGCGCAGTGCGTGGAAGACCAGATCCCTGGAGCGTACTGGAATGGCTATTCATGCGAGGGCTGCGGCACGAGCAGCCGCCACCATTGCACCGCGGCCAACTGCGAGAGTGTGCCCAACGCCCGTTGGGATGGCACATCGTGCGTGTTTTGCAACGAGGACGAGACGTACAATTGCCCAGAAGAGCTATGCAACCTCGAGTCCCTTCCTGGCTTCGACGGGGTCCCAGTTTGGAAAGACGGCCGCTGCCAGCGCTGCCACAAGGACGAGTGGTACAACTGTCCCCAAGATCTGTGCAACGACGCCTTGAACCCTGGGGCAGCTTGGAATGGGTACAGTTGTCAGATCTGCTCTAAGCACAACGTATGGAGTTGCACGCGGGCGCAGTGCAACACCGAGTCCCTACCCGGCTTTGAAGGGATCCCGGTGTGGATGGACGGCTCCTGTAAGCGCTGCTCCACAAAGGAGCCGCAAAACTGCAAGCAGGCGCAGTGCAACACCGAGTCCCTACCCGGCTTTGAAGGGATCCCGGTGTGGATGGACGGCTCCTGTAAGCGCTGCTCCACAAAGGAGCCGCAAAACTGCAAGCAGGAACACTGCACTACGACCTTGGACCCGACGGCAAAGTGGGACGACGCCGCAGGCAATCTTGATTGTTATTCATTTGTGAGCACCGCGGCCAGAGATCACCCGGACAATCCGGAGTGCCGCCAAGACATCTGCGGAGACTGGGGCGAAGACTGCCTTGCGGATCCTAACTACGGTGAGTCGCGGGTTTGCAAGGAGACTGGCTACGAGCCGTTCTGGACGTACGGCGAAGATTACCCCGTGTACGAGTGCTGCACCGGGCCCAAGATCACGATCGCGGACATTTGCAGTGAGCAGTCGTTTGGCGGCTGGACGATTAGCAGGGCCAGGGGCGAGTTGGCGTCGGCCGCTGGGTACGCGTCGTACATGCCACCCCCAGGCTATGGCGACGAGCAACTGCTCGCGGAGATTTGCGAGGGGACATGCGGCAATTACGGGCAGGGTCCGTGCATCGGGCGGCCACTCCCGACGGAGAATTTTAAGCTGGAGATGTCGGTGGTGTCCTCGGGCATCGAGGACCTGGCGAAAATCGAAGTGGACCTCACCTTCTCCGCCATACAGGTGAGCATTAGATTTTATCGAGCACGAGGTTACTATCTCGCGAGGTCGCCCGATTTTTATCAGGTCCGCAGTAGCAGTTGGTCAATTTCATCTTCACACGCCCCTCTCATCTGCACACACACGTATCTTCTGCCTACGCCCCTCTCGTTTGCACGCTCCCCTCTCCTCCGCATCGCCCCTCTCATATGCAAGCCATCTGCAAGCGCCCCTCTAATCCGTACACGCACCTCTCATCTGCATATACCTCTCTGAAGCGCATGTGCCTCCGGTTCACTGCGGAGAGCAGTATAGTCCAACTTCACTGCGTTTGCATCTTTACGGTCTGTTGTGAGTGCGTTAATTGATGTCTCCTGTGAGCAACACGCTGGGAATATATGCACACCTACTGCCCCTGCGATGCAGATGACACCTGCGGTCTATACTCCCCTCCTCAATAATATAAATGCGCAATTCAAAGTGTGTGTGCGGGGGGGGGGGGGTACAATGGGTTGAGAGTACCTCCTCTCAAATTGCACGGACACGACTAACACAGGGGGACGTCTTTCCGCTGACGGTGGCGGGCGACGTCAAGTATGGCGAGGGCAGCGTGGCCGCGTCGGGTTTTCTCGACTTGGTTATTGACGAGTCGAAATTAATGGTGAAGACCACGCTGGTGCTGATCATAGTTGAATACAGAATTCCTGTCAGCCTGTCTTTTATTTAGGCTTCGTTCTACCAAACAGTAGTATTCTATTTGATCAATGCAGGCGGTGCTGCCAACCAACATCGAAGGGTTCAATAAGGCGCTCACGCTCACCTTTGGGGTTGACTCTCCGGATTATGATGACATTTTCCCACTCGACGCCGTTTGGAACGTAACGTACGGCCCCGCCGAGGGCGTCGGCTGGACCTTGGGGTTGGATACTTCGGGCGGTGAAGAATCGGATGCTTTCATGCTGAAGACGTCGCTGACGCCACAGGGCATCGATGGCTATGATCCGCTCTCGGCAAACGTGACCGCGTTCGTGACAGCGGATGATGTGTTGCCGATGAGGGTGTCGGCGGTGTTTACATACGGCGGCGACTCCGTGGACATGGACATGTACGCGGATCATTCGGAGAGCGAGATCGACTCCCTCTTCTCAGTGTCCACCTCGCTGTATCCCTCTTGGGAGACCGAGCCGCTCTCCGCAGACCTCAACATGACCTGGGCATCGCCACCGTCCTCATTCTACATAACTGAGAGGTTTTACACAGAAACCTGCAGTTCTGACCCAATCCTGACCAACGTTTTCAAGAGTGGGCAGTGCGTGGAGAAGCCGGTTGACTATGCATGGCAGGTGCCGCCCAATTACCTCTACATTGGCATGAAGGAGTTGGATTCTCACATTTTCGTTTGTGTGGCTGAGAGCCTGGGAGCATGCCAAAGTTCTATCGATTACGTGACTGCGTACAGTCTACTCCAAGCAGCCGCACGTTCTGAATCTTGGTGTTCGCAACTTGGCCACACTTCGCAAGAGTACAGCTGCAACGCTCCTCCAGAAGGATGTGCGGTTCCAGGCTGCCGGTTCTCACTGTCTTTCAAGAGCGAGGACAGCGAGCCGTGGCCGGTCACCATCGCGGCCAAGGTCACGCATGGAGAGAGCGGTCTTTCCGCAGCGGGCTCACTCGCCGTAGAGGACACCGATCTAAACGCCTCGCTGGTGCTGACGCCGACAGCCATCGATTGGATCGAGGAGCCTCTTGTGGGAACTTTCGTGGCCAGCTCAGGCGATTGGGAGGAGCTGGAACGCCCCTTGACGATGAAGTCCAAGGTGCGTGACGGCGAGGAGCTGGTTGTCGATATTGAGGGCTCACTCTCGTCCCAAACGGGCGACTGCACCGCGGAATTTATCGCACCCTGCAAGATTAGTCGAAGTGAGAGGGGCTCAATTGAGCTGCGCTCACTCTGGTTCGACGAGATCAAGCCCATGGGCGCAAACTTTGATTACGAGTGGCAAGAGCACCTCCACGACAACGTCGACATAACCGGCGCTAGCTTCACTGGTGACGCGCACTACCACACAATGAAAGCGGATATCGACCTCAAACTGGCCACGTATGTCGACGAGCTCCCCAGGGACATCGAGCTGACAGCATTCATCGAAGAGGACGGCTCAAAGCTGTCGCTCGGCATCACTGCCGACGTGGAGGAGTCGCCGTACCAGATAGCCGTGGCGGCGACGCCCACCTACATTGACTGGCTCGACCCGGTTGCGGCCGATGTGAGCGTCTCTTTGGTCGATGACGGCTGGCCGCTTGGTGTGGAGGCGACGGGGACGGTGGGCATTGACACGCTGGCGGCCAAGGGCTGGCTCGACGCTTCGAGTGGGGCGGTGACGGGCTGGCTGTCACTTCGTTCGACCAACATCGATTGGCTCGAGAGCGAGATCGATGGCAACCTGACTCTCCATCACTCGGATGGTGCCTCAGATGGCGACGTGTTTGGGCCTCTGATCAGCGCCATCGCAGTGTGTGCCTTACTCGACGGCCTGGCCATGGATGGGTGGATGGACTCCTTCTACGCTGAGAACAAGGCTGGGCCCGAGATGCTAGTCACGTGTGCCTCAGGCATGTCCATGCCACGTCTATGCCCTGTCTATGCCCTGTCCATGCCCTGTCCATGCCATGTCCATGCCATGTCCATGCCATGTCCATGCCATGTCCATGCCATGTCTATGTCAGCCATGCCCATGCGACGACTGGCCGGTATGTGTGTTCATCGCAGGTATGGCCCTCGCCGACCACATTTTTGGATCTGCCGTCGATGAAGATGAGCAGTACTGGTACAGCGCAAACACCACCATCACCACTGTTGGTGGCGAGGCGTCGCGCATGGGCTCGTCGATGCACCGCACGCCGCGCAAGAACACGCAGCCTGGTGCGCGTGCCCTGCCTGCATCGCAGCACACCTGAACATCGAGCGAGACTTTGACGATGATATGGAGTGATATGAGGCATTTGAGCAATGGCCCTGTAGAAGGAGCGTGCACGTCTTCCACCGAGCGCGCCGCCGTCCGCAGCGACCGTCATCTCGAGCAGCTCTACGTACGATGGCGAGTACGGGCGTACCACCACAATGGATATGGCGTCCACCCGCGCAGAGGACGCCAACGACTACTTTCTGCTGTTCGAGCGGCTCCTCTCACAGGCAAAACCTATTGAGGGGTCATTCTGAAGGGGTTGTGGGCTTGGCGTATCGGTTTCGTTGGCGCGGGGCGCCCTCAGGTTGGGGGGGGGGGGGGGGGTAGTGTGCTCCTCCGTTGACGCGGAGGGGTATGGAAGCGACGGGGCGAAAAAGGGGCTGAAGAGACTAACCAACCCAACTTGCGAGGCTCCACATCGGTTGGCCCATGCATAATTCTCATCGAAACATTCTCTTTCAGGCGCGAGACTACATGGTGGAGGTGAGTGCAGCGGGGTCACCACCGCCGTTGCCGCCAACGTCACCGTCGCAGCCGCCGTTCCCGCCGCTTTTTCCCAATGAAGAGGTGGAATTCTAGAGCGTTTCAATTTGCCCCGAGCCGCACGCGAGTACCTGCTCTGCCTGAGCTCGAGCAGCAGACCCCCGCGATCCTTTGTTGTCGCCACGCCCGGCACAGCCCTTGACACCCTACAGACCCCCTCCGCCCACTCTCAGGTGGTCACCATCATCGAGTACGAGACTCGCATCGAAGCCACGCTCGAGTCGTTCGGCACCGAGAAGCAGAACGCGTACAAGCAGGGCGTTGCCGACACGGCTGGTTTGTTTCCTATACGAAATGATTACGTGAAATGATCAAATGATCACGAGATGAGATGCCGCTGTGAGATGCCGCTGTCGCTTCGTATACGAAGGTGTCAACGTCGGAGATCTGAATCTCCAGATCGTTGAGGGAAGCTTAATTGTCAAAGCCATTATCAAGGTTGCTTCCTCTGCCTTCAATCTGGCTGAGGTTCAAGCGAACATGAAGACCATCGCGACCAACATCGAAGCCGCCTCCGCGGCCCTCGGCGTGAGCGTCGCAGAGATTAAGCCAGTCGCCACTTCCACGGCTGTCCAGACTCGCAGCCCGCCTCGTCCGCCACCGCTACCGTCTCCGCCACCCCCCTTACCACCACCACCACCCTTCCTGCCGGGTACTGTGGTGTCACCACCGCCGCCGCCGCCGCCGCCGCCGCCGCCGCCGCCGGGTACCGCGGTGTTGCCCTCGCCAACGCCGCCCACCTCGGGCGATTCGGACTCGTCGGATAATATTGGCATCATCGCAGGGATCGCCTGCGGCGGCGGCGCAGCCCTCATCGCCCTCATGGTTGGATTC
>CATOSE010000136.1:0-11550 GCA_951812265.1 Taphrorychus bicolor | reverse complement strand
AAATCAACGAGCTGTTTCGACACTACAAGCTGTTGTTCTCGGACACCGATCTAGAGACGGTCATTGAGCAATGGGGTGATGTCAAGCGAGAGATTGTCAAAAGCCCCGGCCTCAAAGGCCGCACATTCAAGTCGTTGTGGCCTCACATGCTCGTCCAGTTCTCCGCAGAATATACCTTTGTACTTCGCATAGTTGCTATTATGCTGGCCATCCCACTCGATACCTCTGAAGCCGAGCGCATATTCTCACGGATGAATGACATAAAGACTGCTGAGCGATCGTCACTTGGCCAGCGGAACCTAGTGAATCTCATGATCTGGCATTATTACGGAAAGAATCTGAAGCCGTGGGAGGTGCCAGTGCAGGAAATCTTGAGCGAGTTTCACTCAATGGTCGAAGATAAGGTTCGCGGAAGGCACGCCCATACCACAGCGGCTCCAATTGTGTATGGTTATCGCACCAAATCATCGTCGGCAGCAGCTGGCACGTCTAGCGATTAGTCTTGTGGGAGCGGTCAAAAAGTGGGCACCTCTGGTGTGCATACCGGTGCCGGCAGCAGCCCTGGTACTGGTGCTTGCGGCCGGGCCGGCAGTGGCCATCCACAATATGATCCAGATGTCCAGGTCGATGCAATGCAAGATTCAGGCCACTTTGCACGCTTTGGGGATCCTCAATGTGAGAATCATCGAGGAGAGCACGCCGGCACACATCTAGGCATCCGACGTGTCGGTGGGGAGTAAACCTCACTGTAGGGGGTGTCGGACTGCCTGCTTGAGCAGCACCCGCGTGTGCACACGAGCGCTGGCGACTAGTCATAAGTGATGTTGCCATACACTCGTGATGTGCCATGCGTGTGTGACACCTCCTGCCTCGGTGGGGGGGGGTGTTGAGTCTTGAGTGTGCACTGCTTACTTGTTGGGGGTTTAGGTACCGGCTCGTCCCACCATCGTAGGGCGGTATAGAGCTGGGGTTGCACTAGTCGCCAGCTTGTGTAGTCTCCATGTTTACCGTAATAAGTATAAGAGCTTTGGACAGAAAGTAGGATGTCGGCTCCGACGCTCGGTTTGCATCAAGGCGCAACGGCGCAACGCTGCAGGGGCGCCCTGCACTTACAGGCCCTTCTCGAGCTCTCGTGTGTGCGGACCAGTCATGGGTCCGACCTCTAACCGGCATACCACTCACCGCTTGGAGTAGCGAGTAAGTCACTGCTGACCTACTCCAACACAACCTCTGACCGACCTCTGACCGACCTTTGACCGACCTTTGACCGACCTCTGCCCGACCTCTGACCGACCTCTGACCGACCTCTGACCGACCTCTGACCGACCTCTAACCGACCTCTGACCGACCTCTGACCGACCTCGACCGACCTCTGACCGACCTCTGACCGACCTCTGACCGACCTCTGAGCTCTAACCGACCTCTGACCGAACTCTCGGACCGCTGTGACCGACCGCTGACCGACTGCTGACCGAGGTCCGCGGTGAGGCGCAAAGAGTGTTCAAACGGTGTTCAAACGGTGTATGAACAGGACTCTGAGCAGGTGCTCAAACGGTGTATGAACAGGAGTCTGAGAAGGTGTTCAAACGTTTGAACACCTCCTCGAGGATGGTGTTCTCACAGTACGCGTGAACGGTGTGTGAACGGTAAAACCAGAGCGCTGCCTACACTACCCAGAGCGGTGCAGTCCGCTCGCCCGTGGGGTCGTGCGAAACCCCACAGAACAAATTGTAAAATATTGTAGATGAGAGCGTCAGTAGGCCGAGGCCTAGGAGGCCATGGCCTAGTAGGCCAAGGCCCAGTAAGCCAAGGCCCGGTAGGCCAAGGCCTAGCAGGCCAAGGCCGGGCCAAAGCCAAGGCCAAGGCCAAGGCCAAGGCCAATGCTACAGTGCAATGCATGCAGTGCTGCAGTGCAGGTATGCAGGGTTGTAGTGCAGTGCATGCAGTGCCGCAGTGCAGTGCATGCTGTGCTGGAGTGCAGTGCATGATGTGCTGCAGTGCGGTGCATGCAGTGTTGCAGTGCAGTGCATGCAGTGCCGCCTCGCGGTGCAGTGTATGTAGTGCTGTTGTGCAGTGTATGCAGTGCTGTTGTGCAGTGCATGCAGTGCATACAGTGCATGCAATGCAGTGCTGCAGTGCAGTGCATGTAGTGCATGCAGCGCATGCAGTGCATGCGGTGCTGCAGTGCCGTGTATGCGGTGCTGCAGCACAGTGCGTGCAGTGCTGCAGTGCAGTGCATGCAGCGCAGTGCATGCAGTGCATATAGTGCATGCGGTGCAGTGCCGCAGTGCAGTGCATGCAGTGCATGCAGCGCATGCAGTGCATGTAGCGCATGCACTGAATGCAGCGCATGCAGTGCATGCAGCGCATGCAGTGCATGCAGCGCATGGAGTGCATGCAGCGCATGCGTGCATGCAGCGCATGCAGTGCATGCAGTGCTGCAGTGCAGTGCGTGCAGTGCTGCAATGCAGTGCGTGCGGTGCTGCAGTGCAGTGCATGCAATGCTGCCGTGTGGTGCATGCAGTGCCACGGTGCAGTGCATACAGTGTTGCAGTGCAGTGCATGCAGTGCTGTAGTGGAGTGCATGCTGTGCTGCAGTGCAGTGCAGTGCATGCAGTGCTACAGTGCAGTGTAGCGCCCTGGCTACGCTTCCTAGGACCCTGATCCTGTGTGGAGTCCTTTGTAACCTTTGTACTAGGATACATATTGTTTTAACTAAATTTGCCAAACAAGGACGATCTCCCCCGGCCGCCGCTCCGTGCGCGCTCGCGCCCCCTCGGCGCTCCGCACACTCACAGCGCCCATTTGGGCGCCCATTTGGTAGCACCTCACGGTCGCGCATCGACCCAGTCGACGCAACTGCAATTTGCTTTCACTGCGCTCGCGTACTGACCTAAGCTCGGATATGCGTCTTCCATCCATGCGTCTTCCTCAAAGGTGCAGCTCACACAGTAGCCAGGAGAAGAGCCCACATCGAAAGCGGTGAACGACTTCGTCGATGAGACAGGGCCCCTCCTGCGCGCCCACTACGCTGCTGATCTTTGCGACAGGACACCAGCGCATCTCATGCACCTGCTTGAGCGTCATCAGATGGGAGACCTGCGAACAGTCATAGGTGAGGACGCCAATACAATGGCTGGCCAAAAGCATAACGCGAGGATTGCGCATTACGCAAGCGCGAACGCTGCCTGCGAATTACAACTGGAAACCGCGCTCGCTGAACGCTCTAACGATATTGCAACCGCCATATCCATATCCATGCGTCTCACAGCGCCATTGCGCCTCAAAAGATTGTTAAACAAACATGCTTCAACAGCTTATCCCAATTGGCATGATGGGAAGGGTATGTGGAAGGATCTCGTCAGCCTCAAGTATACTACTGGGACTATTGAGGAACAAGAGACCCATGATGACGAGCTCGATCGTGCCCGCAGGACACCGCTGGCGGATGGCTCGTCAGCACAAGACTACGCAGACAAGATCAACGACCTGCAGCACAATCACATCCCTTACCTTCAGCGCCCCTTTCCCGATGACGCGGCACTAGCGCGCTTCTTCGTGAAACTTATGCCGCGCGCCAACGCTGGCGAAGGCCGTGAACTGGTTCAGCGTCTCACCAGGACTGGCACACTCACCAGCGAAGCAGTCATAAATGAGTGCACCATCATCGTACGCGAATCCGAGTCTGATACCACGCGTTCCGCCCGCTCGGCCCTTGTCCTCGCCGCAAGGCAACAACGCGCTATCCACGCACTCAACGCGACCACCTCTCCGGTCGCCGCCCTCCTCACCGCCACGACACCGGTTCCTGCGTCATCATCCGTCACCTCATTGGCGACAGGCCCAAGAAAAAATGCAGCAGCCGAGTCGAGAGCGAAATCTGCTGCCGCCGCGGCAGCCAAGGCGCTAGCTGGCGAAAATGAGAAGCTCGCCCATGAACGAGCTATGAGAGCCGCCGCCGCCGCGGGAGCCCTGACACATACCAAGGCATCTTCCAGGCGTCTCCCGGATGGACAGAAAAGCCACGAAGGCACGTGCGATCGCATGCATGCCGCCGATAGCCCGTGCTGGCGCGCCCCCTGGTTCAAGGGCCCGCTCCCCGATCGCGTCGCCGCCGATAAAAAGGCCGTCGCCTCAATCAACGCTGAAAAACAAGCCAACGCGGACCGGCTCAAATATAAATGCGTGAAACTACAGGTGAGACCGCGTATAGGCGCCTCTGTCGCCTCCAAGGCCGTATCGCTTCCCTCCGACGATAGCTCGCTCGATGGCCTCGACATCTTCTCACTCACCCGCGCCGTGCCCGGTGGAGTCGCCGCTCCTCTTTACCCTACCTTCACCTTACCCGGCGATCGCCCGCCGTACGATCAGTACAGTGACTGTGCGTCTGAGTCCCCCGAGTCGCAAGCCTCATCCGAAGAGGAGTGTGACCCGACCGACATAATCGAGACTACCGAAGTCAGCGAATCTCCCCGCGTGGTTGCCAGCGCAAGGATCACCGCCAGCACAACCCCGCAAGATTCCCTGCCCCCGCCGGGCGACACGCTGCCCTACCTGTAGGCGCGCGCTCTCATCGGTACATTGCGTCCAGATCAGATCAGCCGCTCCCTACCATCCGCGACGCTCTGTACGCCACCGATGTCGCCGGCGTTGTCTCCCCCGGTACCGGTGGCACTAGCCGCCGCACTAAGGCCGACATTATCCGCGACGCACGCGCAGCCGTAGGTCTCCCTCCGCAGGACTTCGCATCGCCGCAAACGCCAGCGTCACCCAATACCAGGAAGACCGCACGCGAACCTCGGGCTGCCGGCCTTGTCCCCGAGCTTTATGCAGCTGCCGCCCGCGCCGCTGCCTCCTCCACCGCTCGGCTTACCGATCGTTGAGCCCGTGGGAAGTCCGCCGCCGCCGTCGCCTGATCAGAAGCCCTCGGCATCGCCTGAGCCCCCGGCAGAGCCGCAGCCATCGACGCCGCCGCACAGCAGAAGCCACCTGCGGAGCCGCTTCCAATTGCTGCGCCCATCACGCCTGCCCCAGTAACCGATGACGACCCCGCACTCAACACGCCTGCAGCATCCTCGTGGACACTCTCACCGCTCCACGCCCCTCGGGCAGGCTCGACCATCGGCCTCATATCCCTCGTCGTGCTCTGCGTCGCCGCCTCCGCTGGCGTGTCCACTTGCCTGGCGCCACCTCTGGCCGTAGTGCACCTCGCCGGCACTCTCGCCGACCCCACCTCAGTCGCCGCCGCCAGCCGCCCTCCGATATGTGCCGCCGCGTCAGCCTGGCACGAACTCCCGTAGAGCCACCCAGTGCAGTGCTTCCTCGCCCTTCTTGCCGCATCCTTGCATTCCTCGCCGACGTTGGATCCATTCACCTTCTGTGCCACATAGCGCAATCCGCCTGGTCCGTCGTCGTCACCGCTCGCCACGCCACTCGTCGCCTCCTCACCGCGCTCCAGTTGGCCACATTCGGATTCTTGACCATACTGCTGTTCGCCCTCTTCATCCCCAGGGCAGGAGGGAGCCTACTGCCCGCACAGGTCGACCGCGTACACAGGTGTCTCGAACTCGCCACCCGCTTAGGGTTAGCCAACAACACCACCCAGCTGGTCTTCCAAGCCGAACTGTGTGATCGCTCTGGCCACGACATAGCCTTTAACCTGAGTTCCTCCGGCTCCGTCTATCTCTCAGAACAGACCCTGGCTGAGCTGGCGCAGTCGCTTGACTTGCCCGCTGTTCCAGTCCTCCAGGGCACCACCATGCCGCTGTCGTCTCCACCTGCATTCGACTCTATCAACCTGCTCGACAGCGGCGCCGGCGTCCACTGCTTGTGCGACTCCTCTCTAGCCGTGGCTGGGTCCGTACGCCGAAACATTACCGCCATAAGCACTGCCAACGGCCTGTGCACGCCCCCGACGAAGTGCGATGCCATTTTGCCGCTCCGCACCAGTGATGGCCGCACCGTACGCATCCAGCTGCGGGACGCCATCATTCTCCCGACAGCCGGCATAACCTCATCAGCCTCGGCCGCCTAGCACTTGACCAGCAGATCACCACCACTATCGCAGCCGGCGACAAACCATCGTACCTACAGTTCCAGGATGGCACAGTCATCCCTGCCATCAACGTGGGTGTCCTCGTCCTTCCTACTCATACCAAGCCCACGGCCAGCGCTCCGCCCATCCACGGCGCCGAAGGTCGCCAGGACGTATCCGCTGATATCCTGCATCGCCGCTTCCTCCACCGACCACTTGATACCCTCCGCGGCTTGCCCGACTGTCTAGCCGACGCTCCCAAGCAATGGGATGCCACGCTGCGAGCAGCGTCCCCCACCGCTTGCGATGAGTGCCTCCGAGCGAAATCAGATGGTCTGCCGTCGAAGGGGCATGTGCCGTCCGTGCACGGGCCCGGCGATCTACAGAGCTTCGATATGTGGGAGTCCGGCGCACCCCACGTGCATGGCGGTCATAAATACTTGCTCGGATTCCATGACCATTACTCCCGCCTCGATCGCTTCTACCTTCTGCCGTCTAAATCGTGGAGTGACGTCGAACGCGCGCTCGATTCGCACATCGCATGGTGCGCCTCTCACGGCGTCACTATTCGGCACGTCCACACCGATCTCTCAGGTCCAAAAGCTCTCTCTCTCTTCACCTCAAAACGTAGCCACCTCACCACATCATCGGCACGCGTCCCACGGCAGAACGGCGTCATCGAGCAGCGCTGGCGCATACTAGCGAACGACGTCCGCACGATGCTCCTGGACGCGCGACTTCCGGCTTCCTGGTGGTGGTACGCCAAGCGCGCTCGGCAACAGGTGGCCTGGTGCCTGCCGGACCAGCGCAGTCAATACGCCGGACATTCACCCTGGTCGCTGTTCACAGGTCATCGTCCGACCGGACGCCAACACCGCGTGTTCGGCTGCCTCGGCTACTTCAAGGACCTGTCCCCGGGCCTGCCGAAGCTTGCCGCACGCGCACGGCGTGCCCTAGTGCTAGATCGCGCCGACGACCAACCCGGGTACGTTCTCTACGACCTCGACAAACGCACGATCGTCGTCTCTCCACATGTGCGTACGTGTGAAGACCAGCGCCCAGGGCTGTCCTCCTCACCGCGAGACACAGAGCCCGCAGACCCTGAGCTCCTGTTCGCGCGATCACCCCTCCGCGCCACCGTGCCCCCGACGCCGCCGCATGCCGCTCCGACGCCGCTGTCCGACAGTGACCCGCCTGCCGACGACCTGCCTGATGACGTCGTTCCCGCCGTCGCCACCCGCGCCCCCCTTCGATGCTGACGATGCCGACGCACCGCCGCCAGACGGGCCTCTCTCCCGCCGTCTTCCCGCCAGGATAAGCGCATCACCTTATATGGCGCGCGCCGCCCCTGTCACCGCCGCACTCTCCGCGCTCGGTGTCCCCGCGTCAGGTCCGTTCTTCCTCTACTTGTGCTCGGGACCTGCGCGGACAGGCAGCGTCTCCGCACACGTACAGGCGCTAGAGGGACCCCGGTCGTCAACGTTGACATCAAGGTGGGAGGCTATGACATGGACATAACACGCCCCGAGGTCACCGCCGTCGTCCTTCACGCCGCTTCGCTCCCGCGATGCCTCGGCATCCTGGCCTCCATCCCATGCAAGACCTGGTCCTCAGCCCGTATGGTGCCTCAGCCGGGGGGGCTCAGCTACTCCTCGCCGCTCCGCGACACCAGTCCACCCGCTAGGGATCCCGCGCGCAGATGGCTCGCTGCCGACACAGGTGGGTCGCCGCCAACGCCATGGCCGACCTGGCCGCCGCTGCCATGCGCGCATGTCGCTCCCACGGCGGCCTCTTTATCGCAGAGGCGCCGGTGTCGCGCGGCAAGGGTTCCCCCTTCGCCATCCCTGGGCCGAGAAAACCACACGGCCCCGCTGGACCACCCAAGCCTCCGCGAGCTCGCGACCGACACCAGCGCCTTTACCGTCCACTTCGACCAGTGCCGCACACGTCCTGACCCCACGCTGTGTCCCCAGAAGACCACAGCCCTCCTTGCGTCTCCCAGCGCCGAGGTCGTGCGTCACCTCTTCGGTCCGCTAGTCTGTAATCATCCGCGTGGTACCCACCCTTCCATGGTTGGCTACAACGCCGAGGGGGGGTTACAATCCACTGAGTGGGAGAACTACTCCTCTGAGATGAACCGCCTGCTCGCCACATGCCTCGTCACCGCCTCCGCCACGACTGCTCCGGCACCCACGCTTGGCGTCGATCCCATGTCAGATTGGGCCGCTTTCTACACCGCACCCTACACTCTTGTCGAAGACGACTCCACAGACCCTCCGCCTACGACGATGCTCGTCGACGCCGCTCCGACCCTTGGCTCCGACTTCCGCCCCGCACTGTACCACTCAGGTACTGATGACCAGGTGTTCGCGCCCCCCCGCGAGGCGGACGCCGACAACCCCACGTATCGTCAGGCGATGGTGGGCCCCGAGCGCAAGGAATGGGAGAAGGCTATTGAGCGTGAGATGGCAAACCTGCGCGGTCACGACGCCATCGAACCCATACCAGAAGATACGCTTCCGTCGTGGGACCCAAAGCGCAAGGCCGCACGTGAGGTCGTAGGGCTCCTCCACGTACTCAAGAAAAAGTACGTCGACGGCATCTTCGACAAATATAAAGACCGCATCGGTGTACGATGGGCGCATGCAAAAGCACACCGTCTTCAACGAGGACAGGCCGTGTACTCGACACATTCGCCCCTGCCGCACGACACACCACCCACAAAATCACTGTCGCGCATGCTACTCAGATGGGGGGGTCCGCCACCACGCTGTCCTCACGCACCTACATCGAGCGTATTGCCGCTAAGTACCTCGATCGCCCGCTTGAGTCTTACCCTAAGTACACCACGCCGGCCGACCCTAAGCTTGCCGCCCTCTACCAGCAGGCCGTAGACCAGCGCGCTGACGCTGACCCGGAGCTGGTCAAGCCGTACTCGCAGATGGTAGGCGGCACTAATCTACAGCATGCCCGCGTCTCGAGTCGACTGCGCCTATGCCATAGGCATGTGTGCTCGTTGTCTCACCTTCCCGACTCCCGACATGCACGCCGCCGCCGTTCGCATACTCGTGTACCTCGCCCGGACCGCCAATCTGGGCATTACCTTCGACGCCTCGAACGCGATGGCAAGCTCACAGGATACGTCGATAGCGAATGGAGCACTGAACACTCGACGTCTGGTTGGTGCATCTTTTATGGCAACGCCGCGATCGGCTGCGGCAGTAAGCGACAGCACAGTACACTACAAACGTCCGGAGCTCGGATCCGATTCGGATCCGAAGGGGGCACTTCGGATGAAGCTTCGGATGCCATCCGAAGCTCCGAAGCATCCGAAGCCTTCGGATGAGCTTTGGACGAGATGGGGGTGTTGTTTGAGTGCTGTGAGCCCATCCGAAGCCTTCCGGATGGGCTTCGGATGGGCTCATTGAGTGCTGTGAGCCCATCCGAAGCCCATCCGAAGCCTTCGGATGGGCGTCGGATGCGGTTGTGTATACATACATATACAGGGTGGTCCTTCGGTGCTGAGAACGATAGGCGTAGGGTACGCGAGGCGCAGGAAGCGCGACAGCCACTCCTCGGCGCTCAGATCCAAGGCGTCCGCCGCATACGTTGGCTGCTGCTGGTCCATATCCGATCCGATCCGATCCGTCTCTCGCGTCGATCGTCGACATGGCGTGAAACTTGGCGTGAAGCGTGGGTTGTTTGGAAAAAAAACCAGACTTAATGTACAGCCTAAACATATATAGCCACAGGACTCACAGGACTAACTTCTTGGCTGGGCGTGCCCGCATGTCGGGCATGGCTTCCCTCAAGCTTCAGGCCTTCCACCAATGCTGCTCGACGAATCGCACCATCCCATCATAGTAATATGAGAAGAGGGGTGCAAAATGCCAACATCAAGGAGGAGCACAGCTGGGCTCGCTGTGGGAGCATCAACGGCATCGATGCTCAAGCACGGAACGCCGTCGTCTCCTGGCTTCGGTGTGGCGCCCATTTGGACGAGCCATCAACAGCCAATGCTCTTGTGCTGATTCAGTCGTCAGACATACAATGCTGCTCACAAGAGCCAACCGCCTGGCACCCCCCGCCCCCGGCACCCTGTAGATTACCCAAGTGCCAGGAGCATAGCGAATCCCTCCGCGCATCACCTCGGAGTAATAGAATATGTGCACAGCGTCCGGAAACTGCTGCCGAAAAAATGATGTGGCTCCGCTCTGCCACAGATATTGGCTCCAAACCGACCGAAACCATCTCGTCATTTGACGACAGGTGCAACCTGTGCCTCATGCGATATGCCGTTCGCTGGACCCAAAAGTATGCAACGTCGCGACAGACATCGCGAAGTTGCCCTTCTTGGCCGCCTTCTTCATCTCTTGGTTTTTGGCTTCAGTCCGCATGCACCAAACGTCGCGTGGCGCCCCCCAAATTGCGGATGTCCTGAGGGATGTGCTGCACAAATGGAACTTGGGTTTGAACAAGTGTCCGTAGTGCGGGATTGCCAAGTAGGCCGAGTGGTGGTCAAAGATGAGTCGATCGAGAGCGCAATCGTCTCCTCTGTGTAAGAGTGGGTGAGCAGGATGCGAGAATGCGGACGTGCATGACCCAGCTCTCTTCCATTCCGCACTCTCCAGACCTTCGGGGCTCATCAGCGGGCGCATCAGCTCGGTGCTGTGCAGCACAAAGCTCAGCATCTCCTGGCTGTGAACGAGAGGCTTCCCTTGTGGCTGGGCTTCCCGCCAACAGCCCCCTTGATGGTCGACGAGTAGATGGGCGGCACCGACTGCTTGCCCTGCCAGTTGTGCGCCTTGATGGCGGCATTGAGAGATGCCGTGCGAGAACCACTTGTAATTGTGTATGGCACAGTAGAGCAATGCGTTGCCCCTCGACTTTCAGTGTCCCCTCGAGGAGATCGTGCATGATCTCGCGCGGCGTCATGGAGACCATGTATCGAAAGTACGGGACGCTGACAAAGGCGTGGTTGAATGTGCGTACCCCCCACAGATTCCTTGTACTGCGCCTTGGTACAACTGCACGTCGAATCGTGCGGACAGGCCGAAGCCGCAGGCGCAGCCGCAGTAGCGATATTTCGCCGTTGCTTCAGGCGTTGCCGCTGCCGTAGCAGTAGTTGTGCCGCGACCGCGACCGCGACCACGACCGCGCCAGTTGCCGCTATTGTAGCAGTAGTCGTGCCGCGACCGCGACCGCGACCACGACCGCGACCGCGACCGCGCGGACCGAGAGTCGGGGCCTTTTCTGGCGCATTTGTGCAAAGACGTGCTAAGAACGATAGACGTCAGGTGTTCGCAACTTGAACTTTGACTCTGCCTGGTTGAGCAAGGAGTTGGCACAACGGTGGACGCCACCCACCTGGGTGCAGTTGCAACCCCAGCAGAACGATTTTGTATGCTTCCCAAACCCCTTTTTGAAGCCGGCCAGGTCGGCAATAGCAAGAGTGTCCCCAGTAAGGAGCAGTAGCCAGCCGCGAAAGGATTTGATGTCGTACCCCACAGCGCGAT